>WBMV01004515.1:846-14595 GCA_013396655.1 Campylorhamphus procurvoides
AGCTTTGGTTAGGCCACCTTTTCTAGGCCCCTCTCCATGTGGAGCAGGCAGTGTTCTCCTTGGAAAAGTCTGCTTGGTCATTCAGGATGCTGCCGAACCAGATTGTCATCTCCGGGTCAGTCTCGAGCAACCAATGTCCTGAACCACCTGCATGCAGGGTTGGGGCTGCAGCTTCCAGTGCACCTTCTCACCTACCGTTTCGTCCCTCACCTGTCCCTACAGGGCTTTGCGAGTGTGGGAGGATCCCCAGAGCCTGCACAATGGATTTTTTAGGTGAGGTGCAGCGTGCACAGAACTGGCCCCACCTTTACTCCTAAGGTTCATCTGCCAGGGTCAAGCGAGCTTGGACGGTGACAGCAAAGTCCTCAGGACGTAGGTTTGGTTAGAGTGTCCTTCTCTTAGATGGATGGCCTTACAGGGCTGAGCGAGCTCCATGTGCCTGGGTTTGGAGTTAGAGTTGTCCTTCTCCTAGGATGGTTGCTGAGGGGCTAGCGAGCCCACCCTGCCCGTGGACACACTTTGTCTGACCCTTCAGTTGAGACCTGACTAGCATGGGAGACTGTACCAGAGGCATGTACCACCACCAGCACAGCTCGCAACCTCATAAAGGTATGCAAGCTTCTCCCCTGCGACAAGGGGGTGTCCAGGCAGAAGAATAGCAACATTATAGATGAATCTGAAAGCACTTACATCAATGTATTCATAAGACCCAAAACTTCTTTAGCATTTCTGCAGAGGTTTTGGTCTTTCTTTTCTGTTCAGTCTTCCCCTGCTTTCCTGAAATATAAACTGATTTTACCAGTCATAGCTGTGGAGTTTCAGATAGAAGCATCTGCATGGCATAATAATCTCCTGAGAGTAAATCAGACTCCAGTTGCAGTTACCAGCTGTGACAGGTAATGTTTATGATTCATTCTGATTGAGTGGAAAATAACATTTAAAAAAAAAAAACAAACCCACATCACATTTCTAAGCTTTATTTGTATTCAGGGAACATTTTAAAATGGGGACATTCTATTGGACACCTGCCTGCACTTCTGAGGTTGTTTTCCTTCCATCCCAGCTATTCCAACACTTTACCTTTCCATCTTCTAATTACTAAAACTCAGAGCTTTAGATGTAAGAGTACTTTGTCAGAGCAAGGACTACTACAACCCAATGTCCTCCTTTGAAGTGAAATGGGACTGCTGTGTGAACACCAGGGATGTTCTCTAGTGCTTTGCCAGGTGGGGCAGGAGGGTTGGGGATGGGTTTTTTTCCCCCCAGCTCAGGAGGCAGATGTTAAGCGATCTCCAAAAACAGTCATGAAGCATACACACACGCTGTCCATAGATGATATCACACCTGTTCAGAGCCCTCTGTTAATCTTTGTATTAGAATTACTGTAGCATTGTAGTACTTAAAATATCCTGGGAATGAGAGCAACACCGGTATACTTGCTGATGCTTTGGGTGAACCAGAACTCAGCCAAGTGTGTGTGCAGGGTCTTCAGTGAAGTCAGTTTTCTCATCTGTCCTTTCAGATGCATTTTAAAGCCTGGTCTCAGGACTGAGCCATTAAAATGCAGCACAAACCATACTCAAGCACAATAAACCAGATTCTGTGTGTGTGACAAGACTATTTCAATAATTACATTAGAAAGATTTGAAAGATGTATTTAGGACATGCACTTATAAAATGACATTCAGAAGGAGTCAGACTTACCCTTGATGAATAGCACTAAGCAAAACTCAGCACTGCCATTATTACTTCAGCATGAGCAGGCTGCAATGCTTCTGAGTGCTCTAACAGCCCTTTCTGGCTCTGACCAGCCTCACCTGGAGCCTCCACCCACACCTTCTGCCCACCTGTCCCAGGAGCTCCATTTAAGCTCAGCCCTGAGGCCTTGTGTGGGTTGGGGGTGTTGTTCTTTAGTTATGGGTCCCATGAGCTACACTAGTAGACTAAATTCCTGTCCTTCCTTTGCATCTGGGCCTGCTGTGAAGACCACTGAGCTGTGTCTAATCCTGGTTATCTTTGCTAGGCATCATTCTGGCCTGTGGGTTGATTTCCTGGCTGTGCCTGGGATCTGCCTTATGGATGTAGACCTCTTTAGAACTTTGTATTCTTGATTGAACCTGCCTTGTTTCTCTTGCTTGAGTACTGTAGGGTGGCTTTGCATTTCCTTTGCTCTGTTAAAGTCTCTAGGCCAGAAGGTGCTGCAGCATCTTGATGTAGCTGGTTCTGGTGTTCCATTAGTCTTACTTGGAAGTGTCTTTGAGGGCCCTTCAGTCCACATTTGTGGTATTAATTCAGGTGGGCTCTTGTTGCTCTGCTTTCTTTGGTCATAGTAAAGAAGGGGATTGTAATTCTGACTTTATATTTATTACAAAGGTAACTTTAGAGCTGGAAGTTTCTTCTTTCCTCTGCTTGACTGACACCTATTTAGGTGTTCCTGAAAAGATGGCTAATTTCTTTGGTGTTCTTGTACTCTCCTCTATCACCATAACTTTGTGCTTTTCAAAATCTGGTGTAGCCCTCTCTAGTGTTTTTTTAGCCTAAATTTGTGAATCCTACTAGCTCTCTAGGTAATTTCTGCTGCTCTGTTACTGAGCTGGTTAATTTCTGATTTGTATTTGTACACAATACAAATTGTGTACAAAAAGGCTTTTTCTCGTCTCTTTGGACGTCTCTTTGCTAACTGAGTTAAATGACATTGGGACATGTCTTTAGTTTGTTCCAATCACTCTGGATTCTTAAGACTCTCCTTTAGTGCTCACAGGTTATTTCAAACTGCAGAGCTTGGCTCTACTAACTCAGAGTCTGCACAAAGGGTGTGTTTTTTATACCATTGTGGGCAGTTCATGGGCTTTACAAAGACTGACCTAACTCTGCTACCTTGAGTCATGTTGCTGTCACTTGACTTTATCAGTGACCACCCTCCCCTCCTTCCCTTCCTTGGGCAACATCCCCAGACCTCCCTGTGCTGAGGGGTGGTGGCAGCAAAGGGCCCTTGTGCTGCAGGAGGACAAGGCACAGAGGAAAGAGGGTGGTTCTGGTTTTCTTGCCCATTACTCACCCCCACTTGTAGCTGCCAGGTACCCACTGTGGGTGTAAAATATCCCGTGCCACATCCTGTGCTCAACAACTTCACTGAAGGTCTGGGGCATGTGAGAGCAAAGCAGATCTCTGGGTAACAGTTTCACTGCCTACCTAGTGTAAACCCTACTCCTGTTTTCCTTTTAGGCTTCATCCCCCTTCTTTATCCATTCCACAGCACTGCACTAGACAAACCCCACAGCATGATTGTGCTGCAACATCTATGTTCTTAATTCATATTGCCTTTTTCATTCTTGTAGTAATGGGACCTTCCAGTTAACTTTTCACTGGTCCTGCTTAAGACCCAGTTCTGTAAGGGAGTAAGTTATTCTTAAGAGGCATTGCAGCATTTCTGAATCTTAATCTTTCAGGAATTTTATTACAAAAAAATTCTCTTTGGATGGCTGCCCTTAAGAGACATGGGGAAACTGAAGGGCTCATATCTGTCTCATCTTACAGGCTTACGGTGTTCTAGGTCATGCACAAAGTTGTAGCAATCTTGTCATGACCTAACCAAATTTTCCTAGCTCTGCTAATTCTAGTTCTGATGAAAAGACAATACACTGTCTGTCAATGCAGGATCAGCTGATCTTATAAAATTCTTTCTTAGCTCTGTGATTACAAAATATGCAAGAGAAATTGTATTTCTCTCTTATAGTAGTTGTTGTATCTGCAGAAAATCAGTCAGCCACTTCTAAATGATAAAAAAAGTTTACAGGATTAGCATCTGGTAAGGAATACTCAAGAACAAAACTGCAGAAAACAAAAGGCATGTTTTGGTACATAAACTTCAAGGGAGCAGCAGTTTCAAGAGCTCAAAGAGAATGAAGGATAGGATTGTAATTCAGATCCTGTTCCCACAGCAAATGTCAGTTCCAGCCAAGTTAATAGAATACAGATTTGGCAATGTGGGAGGTCAGGAGATGGAGAACATCCCTCTCAATTGTATCCCACACAGTACTCGAGTGGCAGAGTCAGAGATTGATCCCCTAGTCAACCAGTCTGCTCTCTCCAGTGTGGTATTTGCATCATCAGAAAAATTCTGGCTCCCGAGCAGTGTTTTCTGTAGTGCTGCCCCTCAGAGGGCAACTCAAGTTGCCTTTCGGTTAGAAGCCCTCGTGGCTTCTGGTAAACACATTAACATTTATGTTTGCAGCTGAACCACGTTCTGGTCTGAGTAGCCCTTCAGGCTTTCCGAGCTGCTGCAAGAAGGATCAGGCAATAAACATGAGGCTGTTGTCCAGAAACCTGCATGCATTTAAGTGATAATTCTCAACATGCACAGTAAGTAATACAGAGTCTTTGAGTTCCAGTTATTCCCGAGTATAAAAATACATGCTTTTTCAGGTTGTTTTTGAAAACGCCTACTAAAGTGCTGATTATTTTTAAAAGTTTGGCCATTTCTTTTTTCTTGTCCATTATCCAGAGACAGAACATAATTTACTGCATAAATTGCATATGCAAATATTGCATTACAGTTTTGAAAATAGAATTTAGACTTCAAAATGCTTGGCTATTAGATGGAGTGATCCAAATTGGATGTGACTTGTATGGAATTATGCTGAACTTTTTGCTTTGTCTGAAATTCATATCATGCAGCAATGATGGTGTTTTTTCAATTGCCTGTATTTTCAGGATGCTGATAAAGCACTGGAGAAGTGCCAGGGATTTTAGGAAATACACTGCTGTTTCCCTGGCTCTTCAGATGTTACAGTGCATTAACTTTGTTTCTGGAATAAAGAGTAATTTTTACTGTATTCCTTTAACTACTGTGATTCAGTGTTAGGGAAAAAAAAATCTTTGCTATTAAAATGAGACGCTGTTAGCACCTTGTTTTCAAACAAATAATTTAGATAACATGCACTAAAAGGTATCTAACTAAGTTTCCTTTCTCTTTTACAATCTCCTTCAATAGCTGGCAAGAGCTGCACCTCATTTTTATCCTGTGGTTTTATTGTTCAGAGTTATCGATTATTAGTTGTGATTTATAACAGCAAAAGTCTTTGATGCTTTAAAACAATGAAACACACACTTATATGGACATATTTAAATGAGCCCAACAGATGCATTGTCTGAGTCTGTGTGGTACCAGAGGACAGAGCTATAGTTGACACAGGATTATTTCCTGCTGGAGGTTTGCCAAAGAGCAATTGGCATCAGTCGCACTATTCTTTGTGGAGAGTCTCGTCCAGCGTGTGTGTCCAATGCAGTGCTCCCAGCTGGCCCTGGGGACATCCCTATGTACAGGTAGGGCGGCTCTTCCCAGGCAGTTCTTATTTGCAAACTTTTCACTCGGGAGAAAACCGCGCCGGCTTTGGGGCTGCGCCAGCTTTGGGGCTGCCCCGGCTTTGCGGAGCTGAGATGTTAGATAAGCCTTGTTCCTTCCTCTACTTCCCGGCCGAGGGCTGAGCTGCCTTTATGGGCGCGCAGGGATTTGCAGGGCCCGGCCCCAGGCTCGCTCTGCAGCGGCTGGGATGGCAGGAAAGCCGGGCTGAGCTGCGCGATGGGCATTGCCAAGGTCAGGCGTGTGCAGGGCCAGGCTGCAGGGGCACATCTGTCACCTCTGCTGACCGGGAGCTGCCTGCATGGCCCCCCAGCCTGTGCTCCTGATGTCCTCGCTGTCCTTTGGTCCACGACTGCAGTGGGTGCTGTGCCCAGCTGTGGGCACGGGGCTGGGTCTTTTGCAAAGCCCTTGTCCATAGCAAGAGAGAAGCCCTGCTGCGTCCTTACTTTTGCTATACTATAGTTTAAACTAACTCTTCACATAACCAAGAATCTGGTTGGACATCTGTCTAGATATTTGGACTCTGTTGGGTTGCCTTTTTTTTGTTTTTTTTGGATGTGAACCAAATCCTCGGGCCCGCTCAAACATGAGGAGTAGAAGAATTCTTGCTTTTTGCTGAGCAGCATAAATACATACAAACATAGGGGGTTTTTGTGCTAAAACATGCTTGTGTTCTTGCTGACCAGTGTTTTACTGCATTGCTGACAAATACTCAATTAAACTGGGAGAGGCAAAAAGGGGGAGTGGAAGATAAGGAAACTTCTTCCTCATAGCTGGTGACAATGCTTTGAACAGTCTCAAGACCTCTTAAGGAATTGCAATATGTGGCTGGAATTTTGCTCCATAAACCAAGTGTGTGCATAGAACCAGACAGTAACGCAGAGGACAAAAGGAGTAACTATGAAGAGGGCAGTAGGTTCTTCATAGTCTGTCTTCTATAAGAAACTCTTAAGTTAGTTTATCTGGAGTCATCCAAAAGGGGGAAGAATGTAACATTACAGAAACCTGATGTAGATCAGCTTTTACAGGGTCTGTGTGGGAAGGAAAGAGCCACTTCTGCCGTTAAGTGGGAGACAATAATTATGCATAATTCATAACTCCTGCATAATGTATCTTAAGGGTAAATGTGCAAAGGGAGTCCTTGTCTAGGAGTGCTGAGCAAGCAGTCTCTACCTGTGTGTGTGTTTTGTACATATCAAGCTGACCTGTATTTGACTGAAGTGATGTCCGAGTCCTGTGGCATTCTTCTTTGCAGAGGCATCTTACAGACATTTGTGCTAGTGCTGTTATTTCTGCTGTCTGCTCTAATCAGAGCACATCTTGTTTATGCATACTGAATCAGCTTTGTACGAATAACAGTCTCAACCAAGTAATTAATCATTTCTGCTTATGATTATCAAACTCATATAATCAGCTTTTTAGCCATGGGAATAAAAAATTAGATCTTCTCTCATAAAATGAAAAATTCATGCTCTTCATATGAAATCATGGACAGCACACTATTAATATAATAATCTATGTAAACTATATTTTTATAAAAAATAGATCTGTGCATAATTTTTGTTTCCTATGCATCCTTATCTTAACCTGCTTTAAAAGTAAGCTCCCTTTTCTGTGACTTCATAGATGAATCTCTTGACTGCTGTGGTCTCTTGTTGATGTATTAAGTCAATAATGATTTAACAGCCTTTCTTAAAATGTCCCAGCAGTTACTAATGAGAACTGTCTTACTCCTGGCGTGCCTGAGGTCTGGAGGGAACACAAGTGGAACAGCCATGACTGTTAATTTTATGCTCAGCTGTGAGTCATCTTTGTAACTTCTGGGGTTTGGGGACAGTTTGGCTTTCAGGGTTGGCCTCATTTATGGTCAGTTGCCCCATTTCCTGCTGGGTGGCGGGAAATCAAGCATGGCATTGCTCCTTCTCCCACCCTGCTCTAAGCCTGGCCCCGGTGTTTCTCAGGAAGCCACACTGCCAGCCCTGTGCTGCCACCAGCCTCCCTGATGGACAGGAGCCCCTGGAAGGGACCATTTCCATGGCTCTTCTGCTGCCTGTGTAATGCAGAGCAGTGCCCTGGGGCAGTGAATCACAGGGGACACACTGGAACAGGGTTGAACCTTCTCCAACCTCTTCCATTTTAAAGATCTCATAACAGCAGAGTCTTTAAATCTGCTAATTGTAATCAGGATTTGTGTATTTGGCAGCTTTTCATTAGTCCCTAACTAGCTCTGCTGTTTCTGCCAAACCACCCCTTCCTTCCCTCAGCTGCCCCAGTGCGTTGGAGGCTGGACCTGAGACAGCTTGTCCCAGCTCTGGAGAAGAGGCCCATGGATTTCTTCCCATAGATGGAAAGGATTATGCAAGACGGTTAGCTATTCTTTGATTGTATTCCTTACCTCGGGAGTGAAATTCCCTGTTTCAGTGCAGACTGGCATTTCTTCCAGGCTGGGTTAGCCTTCATTGTATTGTATGCTCCCCCTCCTCATCCTGCAGGAAGGGGAATGAGAGAGCTGCCACTTTGGTGTGGATGAATCCTTGATGCTTTACTTGCTGGAATACATTGCGTATGAACATGATCTGTTACATATTTTGTGGTTGGTTGCTAAGAAATGAGGTATCCCAAATCTAGTGAGCAGCACAATTTCTCTTGTTTGGCTCCATCTTTGTGCTCAGGGAGGGTGTTGTCGGACTTTTAAAGTGTAGTAGATCCTTTTTAATCAGAAGGCATGAGCTGAGACTTCACTGGGGCATGTATCCTGATGGGAACTTGAAGCATACTTAGGCTTTCTATGCCATTCTACACCTTGCATTGTGCATATCTGCCTTTAGAGTTTGTATTTTAAATACCCTTGCAACAATTTGATCATTCAAATAGAGCACAAAAGTTCTTTGCCTTTGATATGTTGTAGGTGTCTGTGTGAATGTATGTACATGCCTACATCCTTTACTTTCCAAAGAGATGCAATAGTAGTAGTGACATTGGCAATTTGGGCAGAGGGGTTTGTTTTTTTTAATTGTTTTGTTTGGGTTTTTTTTTACCATAATGCTGCAGTTTTCACTAAGAGTTAAAATCCAGACAAGGTGGAAACTAGCACATGTTGTATATAAAGGTGCACATAACTTTCTGCTGCAGTCCTGCAGGCAAAATTATTGATATATGAATGATTTCTAGTGAGGTGAAAGTACATGCATAGGTAGAGCTGTGGCTGGGATTTTTCTTTGCTTTTGAATGATGGTAAGTTCCTAGTGCTGGGCAGGGCCAGATCTAGGCAAAGGGGGCAGTGATAGGGATGGCAGAGTGGGCCCTGGCAGCCCTGAAAACCAGACTGGCAGCTGTTGCTGCCAGGAGAGGGAATAAGAATGCATGAAATGGCAGCTACTTCAGGAAAAATGGGTCATGTGAGCCTTTGCTGGATCCTATTCACTTTTTCTGTGGCACAGAAAGCCAGCTCTGGGTGTAACAGGCACTTCATCCTCAGGGCAGCACACTTTAGTTGGCTTATGCTGGTCAGAAGCCTTGAGCCAGCTCTGGTGGTTGGTTTGCATTCCTTGTGCCCTCCAAATAGAATGTGTTCAACTACTTATTGGCCACTTCACAAATCAAACAGGTACTGCTTTGAAAAACAACCCTCAGATAAAACTATTGATGATGGTGACAAATATCCATGGGTGTTTACAGACAGACCAAGAGCTTAGAGCTGCATGAAATATGAAAGATCAGCAGGACTGAGGAGAAACTGAGCTGTTCCAGCAGAGCAGCAAGCCCTGGGCTCCCACCCGGTCTGCAGGCAGAGATGGCAAGGTGGACAAACCCAGGGGAGCTGTCCCAGATGGCAGAGCTGGGGGGCAATGCTCCTGTGAGCCTTTGTGAAGGGACCTGCACCCAGCCTGTTCTGAGCGGGGGGAGGAAGTGAGGGATAGAGGCAGTCTCCGAATAATCAGTCATTATGAGTGTTGCTTTTACTTTTCCACAATTCTATCCAGAAAGAACTGCAATAATGTCTCATTGTTGCTGAGTCCAATGAATAAGCTTCTCCAGTGGCACGCATCCATTTCTGTCTTCTGGGCTTCATGGGATGGAATACTCCTCCCTTGCCCAGAAGTGTGATTGTTTTTATGGCCACTAAACTGGATTTTCATGTAGGAGTCCAGACTGAAGATCCTTCCAGACAGCTAGATAAATAAAACAGGTTTATTTATACCATGTTAGGTGCAGCAAACTCTGTGAGACAAGCATTGATGGATTTAGCTGGAATCTTGACATGTCAGGGGCAAAAATGAATTGTCCCTCACTCTTGCACTTTGAGGAATGACACTGATATGTCACAATGTAAGCACTCACTATCTGGGGGTGACCCATCCATGCAATTAGATGTGAAGGCAATTGATCTACATGCTACAGTGCTTAAAAAATAAAGTCCACATTGTTAAATGTATTTCTAACAGAGCAATAACTGTTGGTACCTTTAGATCCCTTTGCTGTTTGTCAGGATTTCTTTGGGTTGCCTCTCTGTACCTCTGTGGAAAGCACTTGTGTCCCAGGCTCTTTACCCATGCCCAGGTTTGGCAGCCGGCACCAGGACTGGATATCTCAGCAACAGCAGTGACTGTGGCAAAAACAAAAAGGTAAAACCATTAAGGTCTACAGTGACATCCTTTTTCTTGGCGGAAAAACAGTGTGATGGACAAGGACCAGTTTTCTAAAGAACCCACCACTTAAAAAAGGCCAACAGATCCTTGCTGCAGTTTTGAAATAGCTCAGGTCCTGTGACAAATCTGTCCTTTACTGGTGGATCCTGCATGTCCTGACACTGATGGCACAATTCCTGCTGGCATGGTACTGGAGCAATAGCTACATCACAGTGTTAATTGTCCTGTTTTATCAGGTGTGTTTTAGGGAACCTCAACCCCTGTGACACTTTCCCTGCTGCCAGGAGAACTTCCTGGGGTTGGTCAGTTGCAGAATTACAGCAAGCACTACCAGACAGGCCTGCTAATTGTAACTATCCTGCCTTTGGGGTGATCTTGGCATTCCTTTAATAATATGTAACAGTGCTGAACTAAAGATACCACACAAATCAGAAACACAGCTTGCCCAGAAGTGTTTTGTATCTCTTAAGTGTTTAATTCTGTTGTATCCTAACATGAATTTACCATAGCAGTTCTACTTGGATTTCACTTACTGATATTTTAAGCCGTTTCAATTTTGAGCATGAATATCTCTTAACCACCTGGGGAGGAAGAAGTGTCTCTCCTGCAGCACCAGGGCAGGCTCTGTAGCGTGCTTTCCACTGGCAGTGCCAGCCTTTGCCCTCAGAAGCTGGCAAGCAAGTTTTGCAGGTATCTCCAGCTTCCCTTGGCAAACCTGACTGTAGTTTCTTGTGCAGCATGCATGTGTGGGGGTAAGGAGGAAGTAGAAAGGAAAAGCCAGATATTTTTCTTTTACCTTGTTGAAGGCAGTGATTTATTAAGAGTGTGAGCAATTTCTCTACTTGTTACATGCCAGAACTGAACTTTTTCACCATTGTCTACTGCAGCCCAGGAGTACCAGAGGTGAGGAAAGCATTTGTGCCTGCACTGCCTTTGCAGGTTTAGGACCCTGGAATCCCTTTTGTGAATGGTCAGGGTCTTGCTGAGTTTGTGTGGAGGGAGGAAGAGGGGATGGCTGTGGAGGGCACTGCTGTAGCTCCAGTGTGGGGTCACCTGTGCCACTGTGCCAACCACAGCGGTTTGTGCCCCAGCACAGCCAGAGGGACATGTGCCCCTCTGCCAGGGAGAGAGTAAAGGGGCATCACTGACACCCTGTGAACTGGATGTGGCTGGGCAGCATCTGTTGCATGTTTGTAATGGTTATATCTCCTTTCTGTGAGGCACATACTGACCTTGCAGGATTTGCCAAACCCCAGAAAATATAGGTTGACATTTGCCTTACCAGTTTGTACTTCCAGGAGTAAGTAAGCTGGTGTGACTCTGACTCTAGAACCCAGTAAATGGGCTGTTTGCTGTAAGCAGGGCCAGCCTCTCAAGATTGATGTGAAATCATCTAATACTTAATATCCACCTCTGTTTTCCTCTCTGGTTGTGCTTTGCACAGGGCAAGACAGGTTTCACCTGCTCAGCTGAAAGCCCTGCCAGGCTGAGGCTGCAATCTGGTAATAGGAGCAGCAGGGTCTTGCTGCCCACAAGGCTGAGAGACTGCTGGGTACCGGGAAAACAATTACCCAGTGCTGAGATAATGACACCCTCAGACAGCAGGGGCAGGTGCCAGGTCTTAACGGGGTGCTCTAATGAGTGTCAGAAAATTAAGGGCTCAGTGTGGCATGCAGCTGCCTCCTGGCTGGGTCACTGTCCCTTTCTTGTCTGTAAGGTTGGTGCTGTGTCCTCCACACAGCCCTCTTAAATGGTACATTGCTTCATCCCCCAAACACAAGATGCACATCAGGCCTCCAGCAAGACTGGCTTTTCACTCATCTGAGAAATCAAAAATACCATGTTGATAAACCATAAGTCAGATTTCAAGTTCAACCTGGATGGGGGAAAAAATGCTTCTTTCAGTGGAAAAAAAAGGGAAATGAAGGTCAAATGAAAGTGCAGCAGTGATTTGTATGTGCTTGAATAGAATGAAGATACCTCTGAACATGTGAAGGATGAGCCTTTGTGGGGATATTGGATTCCAAGATGCCAATCCTGTACTGCACCAGAATTATGGAAATGGAAACAGAAGTGGCAAACATAAATTGTTTCATCTTGATCAATAAAATAATTGGTAATTTCACCCCAAAGTTTAACTTTAGCTTTGTGATCTTCCATGCTTTCTTACTGGAATTTAAGGAAAAAACTAACCTTTAACACTTGTGAGTTCAGTGGTGAAGCAGAAGGCTTTGACAGGGACAGTCCCTTCCACTCTTCAGTTCCCAGAGCCCGTGTAGAGGGACACACAGCTGGATTCGGAGTTTCAAAGGTGCTGCTGCTCAGCCTGCAAGGGGCTCAGGCCTTGTTGCTGGAGGGGTTGTGGCTTTCTGCACTGCCTGATCACTGACCTGAGCTTATGGGGGACACTTTAGTGTCCTTGCACTAAGTGCTGATATTCACACTCCAGCCCTGGGGTGGAGGAGGGTGGTGGGGTGAGTCCCGGGCTGGAGCTGGGGAAGGGCTGGGGGTTGCTGCTGGCTGACTGCATGGAGCTGGGGAATGGGGTCACTGACACCAGTGTGGGTTCTGCTGTCGGTCTCAGGGAGACTGAACTTTGAGGGGCAGATCTCATCATCACGGCTAGACTTCACGAACAAAGATTTACAAGGGCTCTACCCATGCTTGCTACAAGCACGCTGGTGGCTAAAAAGGCCAATGCGAGATAGGCAAGTCCCATTGCAAAAGGCACAGCAGAAAGTCTCCATTAGCGCTACTGGCAAGGCACGGTACTTCCTGCATTGCCTTTTTTCCTCCAGACTGATTCTGCATGTGTTCTCAAAGGAAGCAGCAGCATTATGGATGGTGTGTCTCCATTTCTCCCGACTGGAGGCCAGAGTGGACCATTGATGGTGGCCAGTGTGGCCAAGGCTGAGGGATTGTTTCAGGGAGTCCTTGTATCTCCTCTTTGGGCCTCCTCTCTTGTGGCAGCCGGTGGCGAGTTCCCCATAGAGCACAGTCTTAGGGAGGCAGTGATCCCCCATCCTGGAGACGTGCCCTGCCCAGTGCAGCTGCATTTTCAGCAGCATGGCCTCGATCCTGGTGATCTCTGCCTGTTCAAGGACAGACACATTAGACACGGAATCAGACCAGTGGATGTTTAGGATTGTACGGAGGCAGCGCTGATGGAAGCACTCGAGGAGTCAAAGGTGGTGGCAGTAGATGACCCATGATTTCAGACCCACATAGCAGAGTAGACAGTACAATGGCTCTGCAGACACTAATCTTGGTGCTTTTCTTCAGGTGTTTATTGTGCCAGACTCCTTTACAGAGTTTTCCAAAAGCTCTGTATGCCTTTGCTAACTGGTTGTCTATCTCTTTGTCAATCTTACCATCAGAAGAAATGATGCTTCCCAGATAGCTGAACTGCTGGACTGACTTAAGCTCTGATTTGCCTATGGTGATGTGGGGATGATGGAAAACTTCTTGAGGTGCAGGCTGGTAGAGAACTTCTGTCTTCTTCAAGCTGACTTCCAGCCCAAAGAGCTCAGCAGCGTCTGCAAAGCAGGATGTTAAGGGCTGCAGAGCTGCTTCTGTGTGAGCAACCAGGGCAGCATTATCAGCAAAAAGCAGGTCACAGATAAGGTGATTTAGGGTCTTAGTGTGAGCCTTCAGTTGCCTCAGGTTGAATAGGCTTCCATCAGTGCGATATCAGATGTAGGTGGCATTTTCTTCATTGAGGTCTGCCGTGGCCCTTTG
>WBMV01004516.1:3089-121151 GCA_013396655.1 Campylorhamphus procurvoides
ACAGGGGTTAATTCGGGGGGAGAGGTGATTGGGGGAATAAATCCAAGAACTCAGAGCGGAGACAATCGCAGGACGGGGCAATAATTGCCAGGTAGGATAATCTGGGGGTGGGTAACCCGATGGGGCATAATCCAGGGAGGATAATCCCGGTCGAGTATAACCCCAGGAGCAAGGGGCTTTTACCCCGGGTTGGGGAAGGGGGGCACAACCCGGGTAGGGGGGAGCTACAAACCCTGGGACAAGGTGGTGACTCCAGGGCAGGGTAACACGGCCGGGGTGAGCATCACCCTTGGAGGGGGGGAGATCACTCCGGGGGGATCGGGAATGACATGGAGAGGGGGGGACACNGGGGATCCAGAGTGGATGAACCCCCATGGGTGCTCTTTGGGGTGGGTTTGGGATGGGGATCCAGAGTGGATGAACCCCCATGGGTGCTCTTTGGGGTGGGTTTGGGATGGGGATCCAGAGTGGATGAGCCCCCATGGGTGGTCTTTGGGGTGGGTTTGGGATGGGGACCCAGAGTGGATGAGCCCCTAGAGGTGCTCTTTGGGGCTGGAGAAGCCAGAGGGGCTCAGCACCCTGTGGTGCTGCTGGGATTCAGGTCCAGCATGGACACCCACCCCGGCGAGTGCTATTAGGGTCTCATTTGGGGTAAGCAGAACCACCCACCTCTGGGTCTACCCCCTTCCCAGGGTTAGGACAGTCCTACCTGGCTGGGCAGATGCCGGTGGCTGGAGTGGTGACCAGTGGCTGGAGTGGTGGCTGAAGAGTGGCTGGATGGATGACTGGCCAGGCAGGCAGCTCTATTTGAAGGGCTTGGTGACAGTGACGTCGTCCTGGTCACTGCTCCCTCGGGGACCGTGACCTCGCCGATGCCTCGCACTCCCCGTGCCAGTGTCCAACGCCTCCTCCCTCCCAAAACCCCTTGGCACCCCGACACCCCTTTTTTGGGAAGGTCTGACCCCACTGTGGGCCATCACCCAGGGCTGGGATTGCCCCAGAATAGCCTCATTTCCTAGTCAGATCCTGGTGGAAAGGGATGGATCCAGCCCTGGTGGTTCCTCTGCAGCCCCAGGGATGCTCTTGGTGAAGGGAGAGGGGCAAATCCTCTGTGCCTGTTTTCCCACCTCAGCCCCAATTTCCCTGGTTCTCCCATTTCAGGCTCATCACCCCCAAATCCAGGCTGGGTGCTGGCAATGGCCACGCAGCTCCAAGGACGCAATGGAGCTCAGGAAGGGGGTTTAGGCAGGATCTGGCCCTGGATTATCTGGCAGCTGCTCCTGTCACTGCCATCTGCAGTTGGATGCAGGATGGAGCCAGGGCAGATGCTCTGGCGAAAGGTCAAGGCAGCACCCCAGGCCCCCAAATTCCCTCATTCCCCCCGAGATCTTGGAAATGAAGGAAAAAAGGGGGAAAACCTCATTATTGGCACCAGGGAGCAGCCAGCACCCACTGGGCAGCGGGATGGAGGGGCTTGGTGGGGTGGTCCATGTCCCTGGGTGGGGCATCTGTGGGGGACAAGGGCAGCCCCCCTATCCCAGGATGGTCCCCATTTCTTGTGGGGTCATCCCACTGATTTCTGAGTGTCCAAAATCCCCCCAGTTCAGGAGTAGCAGTTTATTAATGACAGGATGATGTTGGGTTTCATGAGGAGGTGAAGAATGGGGGTGATGGCAGCAGCAAGGCAACTTTTGGGGGGTGCTTTGGGTTGCTGGGGGTGTCCCCTGACCTGTGTGACTCCACCAACCTCCCCACTGTGAATCCTGCCTGGATGAAAAAGCTGGAAAACTTGGGATACTCTGTCTCATGGGCTGTTTTTCCCATGTTTTCCTACATTCCAATCCCATATCCCCTGAGTCCTGGGGCATCCTGGGGCAGGGCTGTCACCATTCCTGGGTCCTGTGCTCCCCATCACTGGTTGGATCTTCCTTGGAGGGAAGCTTCCACTCCAAACCAGTTGTCCCAGTGCCTGCAGAGGGGATGGAGCTCCCCCAGTTAACCTGGGCACGGTGCCCCTGACTGCAGGAGGGAAAAGGAAGGTGTTTTCTCAGACACCCCTTTATAACAAAAATAACCCCCCCAAATTAACCTGTTTTTTTAAGACAGAAGTGCTGCACCCCTGATCCTTGGGACTTTTCTTGCCTGTTTGGATTCTCCTTAAAAGAGAGCAGGTTAATATTGGATATTGGGAAAATTTTTGGCTGTGAGGCCCTGACCCAGTTTGGGCACTGAAGCTGTGGCTGCCCCTGGATCCCTGGGAGTGTCCAAGGCCAGGTTGGATGGGGCTTGGAGCACCCTGGGCTGGTGGAAGGTGTCCCTGCCCATGGCAGGGGTGGCACTGGATGGTCTCCCTTCCAACCCAAACCATTCCATGATTCCGTGATCCTTTGGGATGGCAGGAGAAATCACCTGACAGCCCCTCCAGGCCCTGGGGATGGAGCTCACGTTGTCCATCCTCAGCTCAGGGGTCCCACTCCAACCCCAATCCCAGCTCTAAGGTCTCACCCCAAACTCACAGACCTTTCCTTCAGGGAGCAAAAATCCTTTTGTTTTTCTGGTGTTTGCTTTTTCTGGAGTTGAAATCCCAACATCTGGGCACTGCTGTGGCCACTACAGTTTCCAAACCAGCAGCATGTGGTGGCCTGACCCTAAAGGAGGACACTTTTGGACTTTCCATATAAAAATGAGGATATTTATATATATATACACACACACAGAATAAGCTTTTTTTCTCCTTATTTTTTTTTTAAAGAGCTGACCAGCAGAAAAATGTGAAACCATTTCCCTGCAGTTTTGGAAAAGCTTGTGCTGGTGGGGTTGTGGGGTTTGGGTTTTGTTTTCAGATGAGATCCAGGATATCTTTTTCTTCCATTTTTTTTTTTTTTAAAAAGGCTTTACTCCCTCAAGAAAAAAAAATTTACAAACAAAATAACAGCCTGTATCAACTCTCCAGAAGAGAGATGGTATGACAATATTAATCCAAACATCACGCTATTTAATTCCCCAATAAAACATTGGAAAAAAAGGAGCCAACAGTATCTGCACTAACACTTTGCTACATATAAAATCTCCAGCTAATATGAAGCTTATGGTACCAACCTCTAAAACAGTTAAGATATATACACATAGTTTTTTTCTTTTTTGGGGGGGAGGGGTATATTAACAAACAGAATATTACAAAATATTAAAGAAGGCAACTCTTCTGTCATTTGTTTCGGGGTGTTTGCTGTGTGGGTTTTTGTTCCTGTTCCTCTTCACTTGAAGTTGGCGTAGTCTGAGAAGGCGTCGATGTATTCCTGCACCACCTTGTAGCAGAATTCGTACTGTTCCTGTGGGATTTGGGCAGGGCACAGAGTTAACTCCAGGGAAATCCTCACCTGAGACATCCTTTGATGCTTCGTGGTCTGTGCCAGGCTGGGACTACCAGTAGCCAGGTGTCCTCACTGGATTCTCCTCCTTTGTGACCCCCAAACCCACCCTCCTTTTGGGGGTGCCAACAGCAGAACAAACTCTGCTTTCTGCTTTCTCTCTGTAGTCCTGTTTGTACCCCAAAAGAGTTTTTTCCCTACATCCCTGGTCATCCTGGCAAACCCTTCCTGCGAGACCTAATCCAGCCCTGCCTGCTCCAACCCTCCCTGTGGGTCCAAGCCTGTGCCACAGCCACTCCAGGACAGTTTCCCAGTTCCTGGACCCATAAATAGGGGGCTGTGGCTGAGGGTGTGTCCCAGGAGGCTCCTATAGCTTCTGTCAGCTCAAAAGGCACTTGATGCCTTCAGCACCTCTTCCAGATGCCTTAACAAGAGGAAGGGGAGATACCTCCCAGCCCACCTCCACAGGATCATGGAATCCTGGGATGATTTGGGTCAGAAGGGACCTTAGACACCATCCAGTTCCACCCCTGCCATGGGCAGGGACACCTTCCACTAGCCCAGGTTGCTCCAAGCCCCATCCAACCTGGTCTTGGACACTTCCAGGAATGGGGAAACCATCCCTGAGAGAGAGAAAACCTTGAACCAAGGAGGTTTCTGCTCAACAATGAGCCCCCAGCCCGTCCTTGCTGAGGTTTTGGTGTGGCAGGAGGGACTTACCAGTGTCTGCACCATGTGTGGCCTCTGTAGCCTTAAACTCTTCACTGTCTGAAAGACGTCCAGGATGGCCTCTGCCTTCACCCTCTCCAGGACAGTGCTCAGTGCACAGAAGGTGCCCGTTCTTCCTGCTCCAGCACTGGGAAAGAGAAACCAGAGGGTGAAGGAAAAGGCCTGGCCTGAACCTGTTGGGCTTTGCTCAGGGGAAAATCCTTAAGGGAAGCACCAGAGAACTGGAGGAGCCAAGAGTCCTGCCCCAGCCTCTCCCAGTGTACCCAGGACATGCTTTGGGGACTCTGACCATCTCCCAAGCTCCTGGTCCTCTTGGAGAGGTGTCCAGCCTGCTCCAGCCGGGCTTTACCTGCAGTGCACAGTGATGGGGTGGTTGCCAGACTGCTGCTGCTGCTTCTGCACCGCTGCAATGATGTTGATCATCCCCTTCCCATCTCCAGGGATCCCAACTTCTGGCCAGCCGTGGAAATGGAACTGCCGGATCTGCCGGCTCTTGTTTTCCTGGTGGAGGAAGAGCACAGCTCGAGGTCAGGCAGTTGGTAGGAGATCCGTGCCAAGGAATCCACCAGCTCAGGGATTGGGGAAAACCATCCATGGAGGAAAGCTGCTTGGGGAGGGGTGGCATTCCCGTGGCACGGAGCAGGGTGTGGGGAGCAGGGGGGAGGCTGGGTGGTGGGCACAGGGATAAGGTGGAGGAGGGCTGCTGGATGGCTGGATGAAGAACAAGCAGCAGGACAGGAACTCCAAGGGGTGGGAGGCAGGGATACAATCCCTTTGGGATGACGGGGAGATGAAGGAGTGGAAGAAACACCAGGAAGGGTTCATGGCAGCCAAACCCAGGAGCACCAGAGATGTCAAGGTAGGGGCCAGACCCTTACCCTGGTGTTTGTCACCAGCAGGTCCCGCACCGTGTAGCTCTCACACTCCTCCTCTTTCTTCAGCTCCACGGTGATGTCTCCGTAGGACACGGAGCCATCAGACGGCCAGTACTGGGCACACTTCTCCTGAGGAAGCACCACACGAGGACACAGGGTGAGCACCCTCTATTTTTCCCACAGGCTTGGATAGAAGAGACTTATGGGGCCAGCAGCTGCCCAAAGCCAGGTTGGATCCCATGTGCTTCCCAGACTCCCAGAATAAAAGACTGGTTTGGGTTGGAAGGGACCCTAAAGATCACCTCATTCCAACCCCCTGCCATATCTTTGCTTTGCTGGTGTTGAAGGCAGCTGTTCCTGTGAGCTTACCTGGCCTCTCTCCTCCAGCTCTGTCAGCATCACGATGGAGCAGGATTTCCACTCCCAGATCATCCTCCAGAAGTCCTCTATCGTGTGCTGCAGAGGGCCTTGGCTGGCAATGTAGGAATCCTTCTGGCGATAACCCTGGAATTGGGGACAGGGTGAGTGGTGGACTGGGAGTTGGGAGCAATGGGAAGAACACTCTTACCAAGCTCAGTTCAGTTTTGGGAGGATCATGTCCCCTACACGTGCCCTGCTTTATCCATGCAGGGAAGAATGGCTTGGGTTTCCAGCACACCCAAGCAATGTTGCACACTCTTAAGCTCCAGGTACTTCAGGTGTGATTTTTCCTGGGGATTTTTGGAAGAAGGAAGCAAAACTAAATGGAACTAGAAGATCTTTAAGGTCCCTTCCAACCCAAACCCTTCTGTGATGTATGAAAACCAGCAGGAAGTCTGGGTGACTCTGGCTCTTCCACAACCACAAAGTGTTTCTGTTCCCAAACCCCTCTGACGTTCGCCCCTCTGTGCCCTCACAGGGACTAAAGCCAGACTGTGACTAAAGATGCTTCGTCATTTGGAGTTTGTCATTTAAGCAAAGTTCAGCAGAGGCAGGAAATTGAATCCTCCACCAAAATTGCCTCCATGCCATTGGAAGCTTTCTGATGTGCATGCACAACAAGGCAGAGCCACCCGCAGGGACCCAGCAAAGGCGATTTCAGGCAGCAATTAATTGGGGATGTTAGAACTGGCAGTAAACTGGTTTTAGTGGATCAACCCATGGCAGTGATTGCCTTTTGGGAGAGGAAAAAAAAACCCTGCCATCAGGAGATGAAAGGAGAAATTGGGCTGGAAAAGAGCAGGGTCTGTCACTTGGCCAGCACTGCATGAAGATAAATACTCATCTGAGATGTCTCCCTGGAGTCTACAGGATTGCTCAGGAGAAAAGGATGTGCAATCACTCACCTCCTCCTTGGAGTGAGGAAAGCACTTAACCTCCCTGCCTCACCTCCTCCCATCGCCCAGACAAGTGTAATGGGATTGACCTGCTTTTCCTCAAGGGTTTTGGGGTCGTGTATTGCTCCATTACCTAATCTAGTGGATGTTTTCTGACCAAATGACCGGTGCTGCATCATTTCCATGGATACGTGCATGGATACACTTCTCCACAGCCACCAGCAGAGCCCAGGGGTGCAGAAGTGAGCCCAGGAATTGAAGGCTCTGCTCAGGCTCCAGCTCTCCTCTCCCACTAGGGGTGGGAGCTGGAAACACTGAGGGGTTTCTTGGAGAAAGAAACCGGCGCCATCCGGTGACACAAGAGCAAAGTCAAGTGGAAGGAGCCTTATGAAAGCCAGAGGAGGAGTGTTTGGGACAAATCCTTCCCCCAGGAAGCAGCACGAGGTAAAGTTACTGTTGGGAGAAGATGCAGAGAAGAGTAAAGAAGACTCACGTCGATGAAGGAAGCGTTTACATAGTCCGTGTTCTCCTCCCCTCTCTTCACTGGAATGATTACTCGGTTGAACTCATCTGAAACAGGACAAAGAGGATCTGAGATTTGGGGAACACCTTCACAGAGAGACTCCTGGCAAACCATGCATGGCCTTTAGCTGGGAAGTCACCAAACCCTAAGTGGGAGACAGAGATAAGGGAAGGGGAGCCCTGTGTTTACAGCACCTGACTGGGACAAGGACAGTCAGCTCCACTCTCTGCCACGCCCTGGTCTGGGGAAGGAAAAAGGGATGCTGAGCACTCCAGGAGAAGGACCTGCTCAGCACTGGGACTCCCTTCCCCTGGAGGCAGAGAGCCTTGGCAGCAGAAACCAGCTGGCAGGGCCACACAGAGCTGCTTGCCCACCTGTCCAGACAAATCTTGGATATCTCCAAGGATGGAGACTCCACAACCTTCCTGGACAACCTGGGTCAGTGCTTGGTCACTCTCACAAACAAAAACGTGTTCCCTGATGTTCAGAGGGGCCCTCCTGTGCCTCAGTGTGTGCCCATTGCCCCTTCTCCTGTCCCTGGGCACCACTGGGAAGAGCCTGGCTCTGTCCCCTCTGCTCCCTCCCTGCAGGTGTTGATGGACATTGGTGGGACCCCCAGAGCCTTCTCTGCTCCAGGCTGAGCACTCCCAGCTCCCTCAGCCTTTCCTCCAGTCCCTTCACTGGGCTCTCTCCACTCTGCCCATGTCTCTCTTGTACTGGGGAGCCACAACTGGTCCCAGTGCTGCAGGTGTGGCCCCACCAGTGCTGGGCAGAGGGGCAGGAGCCCCTCCCTCATTTGCTGGCACTGCTTTGCCTCTCACAGCCCAGGACGCTGCTGTCCTTTGTCACAAGGGCTCATGGCTGGCTCAAATTTGGTGTCCCACCATAACCCCCAAGCCCTTTCCTGCCAAGCTCCTTCCCAGCTGGGTGGTCCCACCACGAACTGGTGCCTGGGGTTATCCCTCTCTGGGGGCAGCACTTGACACCTTTCCTTGATGAACATCATGAGGTCCCTGCTGGCCCATCTTCCCAGCCTGGTTCCCGTCCCCACACACCCACCTGTCACACAGACAAACAAGCCTTACATGGAATTATCTGAAGCACCCTGTTCTTCTTCATGTTGGCTGGCAAGTTGCCCGTTCTCATCTTGTCGTTCTGGATTTTGATTGAAGTGAGCTTCTGCAGGGGAAGGAGCACAGCAGGTTTCAGAGCCACCCAGAGCCAGGCTGGTCCCCGTAGGCCAGCACCATCCCACCAGATCCCACAAAACTCTCACCTTAAACTCCTCTTCCAGCCCGTTGCTGCTGGTCCCTGGCACTTTGTTGTAGATCTTCTGGAGGTGGATCTCTAAGGAGGTCACCTCCAGCTCTGTGTCTCCGTAGAGATAGTGCTCCAGAAGTGCTTGGTATATGAACACATACTGCATCTGCAAGGGTTGCAAGGAGAAGCCATCAGTGCCTGTTCCATGCTGGATGCAAACCCACTGCCCCTCTGTGCCTGTTGGGCATTTGGTACCCCTCTGAGACTCCAGAAAAGTGAGTGACAACCTTCCTGTCACTAAATGGGGACTAGGACTTTATTTGCTGCATCAGGAGCAACTGATGTGACTCAAAATGTTCTCCCAAGTCTGGAGAAAAGAAGGCTCTGGGGGGACCTTCTCGGTTTCTGAAAGTCCCTGACAGGAGGAGGGAGCTGGGGTGGGGAGTAAGAGACATGAGGAAACTGTCTCAAGTTGTGACAGGGGAGGTTTAGATCTGATATTGGGGAAATTTCTTCACAGAAAGGCTTGTCCATCCCTGGCACAGCTGCCCAGGGCAGGGGTGGAGTCCTCATCCCTGGAGGGATTTCACAGCCCTGTGGATGTGGCACTTGGGGACATGGCTCAGTGATGGCATTGGCAGTGCTGGGGGATGGTTGGACTGGATAATCTTAAGGACCTTTCCAACCTACATGATTTTATGATTCTATGAAGGGGATCAAAAGGAGCAGGACCCAGTGAAGGCCTCACTTGACGCAGCTCCCACCCAAAACGAGGGACGATGCTCAACCTTCACGCGGGCTTTGACCATGTGAGGGGAACCTGACCCCAGAGCTGAGCCCAGGAGGGATGGCAGCACCACACTTACATCTGTCTGTACCATCTGGCAGCGCTGAGCCCGGATCCGGCTCACGAAGCCGTAAACATCCACCTTCCTCTCCGCGTGCATCATGTCCAGCATGGCATCGATGACGATGAAAGTGCCCGTGCGTCCCACCCCGGCGCTGCAAGGAAGGCACAGTGGTCAGGGCAGCAGCACTGGGGCCCTTGTAGGGCAGCCAGGAGAGACCCCAGACACCTCTCAGCCCAAAGAGTGATATCTCTTTGGGAGATGAGAGAGGTCCTGGTGTCCACTGTGCTCTGGGGTTTGCAGCATCTCCAGGGACTCCCTTGACTGAGAGGCTGGGAGAGTTGGGATGTACAGCTTGGAGAAGAGAAGGCTCAGGGGAGACCTTCCAGCACCTAAAGGGGCTCCAAGAGAGCTGGAGAAGGATTTAGACAAGGGCCTGGACTGGCAGGACAAGGTGGAATGGATTCAAGCTGATGGAGGGAAGGAAGAGATTGGATATTCCAAAGAAATTCTTTCCTGTGAGGGTGGTGAAGCTGTGGCTGCCCCATCCTTGGAAGTGTCCAGAGCAAGGTTGGACAGGGCTTGGAGCAACCTGGGCTAGGGAAGATGTCCCTGCCCATGGCAGGAGGTGGAACTGGCTGGTCTCTAAGGTCCAGAGTCCTAATAGGTTGCCTGTTACTACCAGCTGCCTTTAAGGAAAATTAGATAAAGATAATTAAAAAGTCCTGATGGGAAAAAAAAATTCCTTTGAAACAGGAAGTGCTTCCCAGGTGACCAGGGACAGGCAGAGGTCAGCTGTGGGCAGGACTCACCTGCAGTGCACCACTATGGCTCCTGCATATTGGGGATTGCAGGTCTTCACCTTCTTCAGGAATTTCAGCATCCCGATGGGGGTGAAGGGGACCCCAAAGTCGGGCCAGCTGGTGAAGTGGAACTGAGTCACCAGGCGCTGGGGCTTCTTGTTCGTGACATCCCCCACCTGGAGGGCAAACAGGTATCCAGGTTAGGATAAATCCTCGGGTTTCCTTTCCTCCCCCAGAACCAAGGGCAGACAGGGAGTTAAAGCCCTGAGATGGAGCTGGATGGCTTAAGAAGCAGCATCCACCGCTGAAAGGGCACAGACTCAGGCTCTGGGACAGACTGGTCTCTGAAAACATGGCATTTTAATCACCCAGCATGACATCCCACATCCGAGGGGAGAAAGATGCCAGCCTGGCCCTGGCTGTGGCTCCAACCTGGCAGCAGCTGCCATATTTCATTCCCAACAAGCTCAAACAGAAGCTGTTGTTCCATCCTTTCCCATCCTTTGCCCACAGGATCCTGGTATTTAAGGCAGGGGAGGAAACCACCCATGTCCAGGCCATTGGAGTGAAGGATGAGGCTCAGGAGAACCACACTCAGGCTCCAGACAGGTTTTCTGGCACCAGCTCTTCCTTGCCTGCCTCTGAGAGCAGCAGGAAAACAAGGAGGGCGACTCAAACACCCAGAGTCTCCTTGGAGGACAAAGAAATGTGGTGACAGATGGGAAAGCAATCAAACCCAACACATACGGCACTGGATTTTGTCTTGGCTCATGGGATAAATCTGATTATTTGCAGGCATTAAGTGTCCGTGGGTGAGAGCAGGAACCAACACTTGGGTTACAGGATGGAATTTCACCCTCAGCATCCATCAGCTTCCCTGCTCTCAGTACCAGCCACACTGGGAATGGGCTCCCAGGTATTCAAGAGGAATAAATTCTTAATACTCTGGTTAAAAACGTACGGTGGGGGTCATTTCATCCCAGCTCTACTCTCACAGCACCTTGGAGGAGCATGGCAGCACCTTTGGGATGCCCAGTGTGGAGAGGGGAGGGATGGGGTGGGATGGGAGGGGAGATGAGCCCTGGCACCTGTTGGATGCAGAACTTCCGCACGGTGTAATCCACCAGGACAGTCACATCCTCCACGGACACTCGGATGTTCCCGTATGTCCAGCAGCCCTGATCCGGCCAGTACTGGGCACACTTACACTGGGGGGAGAGCAAACAGGTGCAGGTGAGCTCTGGAGCCTCCCAAACCTGGCAGTGGCTCCAGGACATTCCCCTGGGCAGGAGATGTGATGGAATCAGCCCAAGCCAGGTCAGATCCCAGCCCACGAATCCCTCTGGCACGCACCTCTTTCCTCTCTTTCAGGTTGGTCACCATGACAATTGTCGCTGTGTTTTGCTCCCAAATCATCCTCCAAAAATCATTCACTGTTTCTTCCTTTGGTCCTAAGGGGAAGGTAAAAAGGAAAGCTGTCTTTGGGATCAGCTCCTCAAGATTTGGGACCAAAACCCAGTGTATGAGGTCACATCTTGTGGATGATCCATCACATTTTTTGCCAGTAGATGCCAGCACAGGAGGTGCTTTGGTGTCTGGGCATGCCTGACCCAAGGAATAATCCTATCACACAATAGCTGGGATTTCTGGGTAAGTTTTATGAGCAGGAATTCCACTTTCAGCCCAAGAAGGGGAAATCAGACAAAGAGAACATGGACACAACTCGCCCAAGGTCACACAGGGAAATTGTGGCTGTCTCAGAGTCCACAGAAGTCCTACCCTGGGATGTTGGGTTTAACCATGGGATCCCATTTCAGTGTGGCACCAGAACAGTCCCCTGCTGCCTGCCAGACACGGAGCTAACTCAGCCTGCACTTCCTTGCCAAGCCTGAGGTTAAGGGCAAGCCAAGGGAACAGCAGAGTCAGAGCTTAACCTGAGCCTGGAAGTGTTGATGGGTCTGATCCAGCTCTTCTCCTCCAGCAAGAGCCAGGGAAACTGGCAGTGATGCCCTGACCCATTGGCAAGTCAAGAGAGGAAATAAAAACACTCCCACGGGCAGGTAACACCCTGTTGCTCACATGAACCCCTCTGTGAGTGGGAATCTTGGGTTTAGGGATGTGTTTGGACTTCTGAAGACCACAGGGACATTTCACTCTGCTCCATCCCTGGAAGTATCCCTGGGCTAATGGAAGGTGCTCCAAGCCTTCCCCATGGCAGAGGGGTGGAACAAGATGGTCTTTAAGATCCCTTCCAACCCAAAGCATTCCATGATTCTATGATTTGGGGAATTGATTGAATTAAACAGTTCCCTGGCAGCATTCCCAGAGGTCACACCACCTGCACTGTGGGTTGGGGTGGAAGGACAAGGCTCAGGGCAGAAATGCTTTGATACCCTCCAGCAATGGGTATGACACAGGAAGAACTTCTCTCCCTCTCCCAGCACATCCAGCACTAGTCTTTGACTGGGAAAACCATTCTGGAAACAAACTGTGGGACCAGCCAAGCCTCCTTTTGACCAGTGCAAGACACTGCTGTGGTTAGAATGGCACAAGCTTCACTGAGCAGAGGGATCCCAGCCAGTGAAGGCAATAACCAAGAACTTACCTTGTGCAGCAATGAACTTGTTTTTCTCTTGGTACCCCTGCAGAGAAAAGGGGAAAAAAGGAAGAGAAATGGATATTTGTCTAACAAAAGACTCATGAAATGCATCTACATCAGTAACAGAGGCAACACCTGCTCTACTGCTCACTAACTCTGTGCAGACAAGGGGCTGCAGGCTTTGAGGGCAGAAACAGCACCAGCAGTAGGGCAGAAATAATGGAAATGCCTGTGCAATGGGCTATTTTCCCAAAGGAGCACTCCCCACAATCACAGGATGCAGGAATGACCCCACCTGTTGGCACAAGGCACTAATGAAGCTGTACCTGAAAGCCCTTTTGCTGGGATCAGACTCTGCATCCAGAGCATCCCAGGAAAAGCAGCATTAATCTTTGGGAGAGGGGGCTGTTGAACTCAGCGGGGTTGGTTTTGTTTTATTTATTGGGGAGGAATGGAAAAAACTCTTTTGGGTCTTGCTTTGCTTCATGTGTCCCCCTCTCTCACATGACCCTTCCAACAGATTTGAGCCACATGCTGATAACCACACAGGACCCATCTCCCTCCAGGAGCAGAGCAGGGCAATGTTGCTTCCTTTTTAGCTGGATTCCTTGATTTCTTTTTCATCCCCTTCCCACATCCAGCCCTGCAAACTGGGAAGTAGCAATGATTAACTGGCCACACTCTTCAGGGATTTCAAAGCCATGTGGATGAGGCACTTGGGGACATGGGTCAGTGGTGGCCTTGGCAGTGCTGGGGGAATGGTTAGACTGGATGGTCTTAGAGGGCTTTTCCAACCTAAAACACTTCTGATTCATCGACTGCTAATAAGAACTCCCCAGTTTCTTCATGAGTGGTTCCCAAACCCTTTCCAGACCAGCCAGCTTGGCTTTGCTCCTGGATGAACCCGGAGCAGCCAGTGGGGATTTCCCCCTCCAAATCCCCAAACTCACATTAATGAAGGAGGCATTGATGTAGTCAGAGTCAGGAACCCCTTCGACAGGAGTCAGGTGAACCCTGGAATGATCATCTGGAGGAAAATTAAAGCCCAGCATTAAAAACAATCCCCTCCATGCAGCTGGTACCTGGTGTAGTCAGTAAGCCACATATTGCAGTGGAGCAGAGCAAAATCACCCTTATGCCCCCAAATTCTTCTTGCTCAAGCCCAGAGAGGTGCCAGACTTTGCCTAAAGGAAGTGTTTCTCCTGCAGAGTGCACACTTGAGGGCACCCCGAGCCAGCCCAGTGCCCAAAGCCACCAGGCAGGAGCAGTCCCTTTGGGCATCTCCCACCTGTTTCACTCTCCACGGACTCCTGGCTGCTGAGGGCTCCATGGAGCTTCTCCTCACAGGGGTCTCAGACACAGCCACCCACTTGGGAGGTGAAATGACCTCAACCATGCCCTTGCCCACCCAAAAAACCAGGAATGGGGAGCCCTGGCAGGAGCACTGGATGTGTTTCCCCCCCATCCAACCAGCTCCGATACCTACAGGGCAAAATGTTCACGTATCTGTTCTTCTCCTTGTTCTCCTCCTTGGAAGCAGCTTCACACGTGGCCTGTATGGGACACGCTGGGAGAGCCTGAAATGGCAGGAAATAAAGGGTTTCCCATGATGTCCTCACAGCCACATTCCACATCTGAGCATCCTGTCCCTCTGGGTATGTCCCCACCACCCACACCCCTCACCTCCACTCCAGCACCAGCATCTCCTCCCCACCGAGCTCAGAGTGATGATTTCAGTAACTGGGCTGGACCGGAGAGAGCAAAACCCTTTGGAAATGAGATATCTGGAACCTCTAGGTCGGTGAACACGAGGTGGCAGCAAAGCCTCCAGCTCCAAACCCACCAGCCAGCACCGAGGAGCTCATTTCAGCCAGCGGGGGCTCCTGCTGAGATTTCCTCATTAGCAGTGCTGCTAATTGTGACCTGATTAAGCTCCCATCAACCGAAGCCACCCAGTGATGGGACGGAACACCCACGCAGGGGGTTATTCTTCATCCAGCACCACCGGGGACCTTTGGTTGGGGGTGCAGGGGTGACAGGTGACACTGTCCCAGGGTTTCTTTCATGCTGGAGCACAGGAGGTGCTTCCCCAAGGCTGTTATTCCACACCCTCTTTGAAGAGCAAAGAGGAGAGAACGTTCTGGAGGCATTCACCATCCCTCCCTCCAGCTGAGAGCACGGCAGCGGAAATCTTCAGGGCAATCAGGTATTTATAAATCAAAAAATCTCCCTCCCTGGGCACTCATTGCACCTATTTAGTTTCATTAAAGCATGGCCAGGAAGGGGATCAAATTGTGCAGCAGCTGGACAAAATCCAGTGGCTTTCTATTTGACCTTCTCATCATCCTCACAGTGCCATATCATGCCTTGGATCTGGGACTGGAGCAGCAGGAGGGGCTGAGGGAGCTGGGGGGGCTCAGCCTGGAGAAAAGGAGGCTCAGGGGGGACCTCCTNTTAGTGGTGGCCTTGGAAGTGCTGAGGGAAAGGTTGAGCTGGATGATCTCAGAGGGCTTTTCCAACCTAAATTATTCTATTCTAATTCTAATTCTATTCCATTCCATTCGTGCCAAGCTGAAACAGGTTTATCATCACAAGAAGCTGCAGAGCTCAGCAAAGTCAAGAAGAGGTTGGAGCCACCTCCGAAAAGATGCTCTGGGCTTGTGGGATAAGCACAATACCTGAACTGTGACTCACAGCTGAAGGCCAAGCTTTGTCCTATACATTGTCATCATTCTATTTCAGGGTTAACAGCTCATTGAAATGAGATGGGCTCATTCCTGTTGCTCTGTCAGAGCTTTTGTTTTGGCTGTTTGTGCGTTTAAGCCCTGAGGACTGGGAGGAAGGAGGCAGAACTTGGGAGGAAACCAGCAGGCAGGTAAGGTAAGCTCTGGAAGATCCCAAAACACCCAGGACCATTCCCGAACCCAGAGAAAGGTGAGCCTGCAGTGTTGTTTTGCTAGAAAACCTTTGCTTTTTGTAGTGAGTGTGAGAGGGAGTGGCTTGTCCGCTCTCACTACAGATTCACGGACAAAATTGCTCCTTCCACCTCAGAGTTGGAAGGGACCACAAGGACCATCCAGTCCAACCTCAGCCCTGCACAGGCACCCCACCAATCCCACCCCCTGCCCCAGAGCATCATCCAAACCCTCCTGCAGCTCTGGCAGCCTTGGGGCCGTGCCCACTGCCCTGGGGAGCCTGGGCAGTGCCCACCACCCTCTGGGGGAAGAGCCTTTTCCTGAGATCCCACCTGACCCTGCCCTGACACAACACCAGGCCATTTCTTCAGATTCTATCACTAGTCACCAGAGAGAAGAGCTACTTAGAATTACAGAATGGTTTGGGTTGGAAGGAACCTTAAAGATCATAGAATTCCATGCCCTGCCATGGGCAGGGACACCTTCCACTATCCCAGTTTGCTCCAAACCCTGTTCAACCTGGCCTTGAACACAAACCCCTGAGGATCAGGATGACCACCCACATCCTAAGCCCAAACCCTGGACATCCTGTGGGACTGAAGGGCAAGAAGCAAAGGCACTCACGTTGAACTCCTCCCGAAAGAGCTTGTTGTCATCGGCCATGCGGCGATTGATCTCCTCCTCCAGCTTGTCCACGGGCAGAGGGGGGTACTTGCGGTTGGTGCTGGGGGAGCGGGCGAGCAGGGGCATACTCTGGGGCTCTGCAATGACATCACCAGTCAGAGGGGCCCTGCCAGCTGTCCCCTGTGCCCAGCACTCGTCACCCACACCCAGGTGGGCACAGGGACCCCGAACACTTTGTCCTGTCTGTTTTTAGGGCCACCTCGCACCCCATGTTTTCATAGTCACAGGATGGTTTGGGTTGGAAGGGACCTTAAAGACCATCTCATTCCAACCTCCTGCCGTGGGCAGGGACACCTTCCACTAGCCCAGGTTGCTCCAAGCCCTGTTCAACTGGCCTTGGACACTCCCAGGCCTTTTGCTCTTCCTATGGACAGGGCACACAGTCTGACAGCCTCCTGCAGCTCCAGGCTGGGGCAGAGTGGCTGGAAAGTTGTCTGGAGGAAAAGGACTTGGGGGTCCACAGTGGACATGAGCCCAGGTGTGCCCAGGGGGGCAAGAAAGCCAATGGCCCCTGGATTGTCCCAGCCCAGGGCAGTGCCCATCCCTGTGCTGGCACTGCTGGGGCACCTCCAGCCCTGGGGGCAGCTCTGGGACCCCCAGCCAGGAGAGACCCCGAGGGGCTGGAGCGAGGGCAGGGAAGGGAAGGGAGCTGGGAAGGGGCTGGAGGAGCAGGAGGGGCTGAGGGAGCTGGGGGGGCTCAGCCTGGAGAAAAGGAGGCTCAGGGGGGACCTTCTGGCTCTGCAAGTCCCTGCCAGGAGGGGGGAGCTGGGAGGGGTCGGGCTCTGCTCCCAGGGAACAGGGACAGGAGCAGAGGGAACGGCCTCAGGCTGGGTCAGGGCAGGGGCAGGGAGGATATTGGGGAAAATTTCTTCACCAGGAGGTTGGGCCATCCCTGGCACAGCTGCCCAGGGCAGAGGTGGAGTCCCCATCCCTGAAGGGATTTAAAATCCCTGTGGATGTGGCACTTGGGGACACGGGTTAGTGGTGGCCTTGGCAGTGCTGGGTTAAGGACTGGCCTGGATGATCTTAAAGGGCTCTTCCAAGCTAAATAATTCTGTGATCCTGTGATAATGAACCCCCTGGGATGAAGCTTTACCCACTCACAGAGGCAGGACAGGGCAATGAGGACCAAATCATCAGTGCTGGGGGATGGACACCACCTCGCTTTGAATATGAACTTCCCCCTCTCTCACATGGCAAGTCTGGCACCATCACAGTGACACAATTCCCAGGAGGACACAGCAAAGGCAGCTGTTGCTTGTGTTCCTCAGCAAAGCCAGGAAAGGCCAGGCGAGGGTTACACCAACACAGCTGAGGGTTTATGAAGTTCACACCTCAGTTTACAGCGATGTAAAACGGGCAGGGAAGGTCTTAGCAGCCAACATGGAAAAAAAAGGTGCTGAAATTCAATTAGTGCTTCTCAGGGGTTTGGTTTATGTGAAAGGAGCTCAGAAAAGCACCTGAGCTGAGTATAAGAGGTGGTGGATCCTCTGAGCTCTTACTTTGGTGCTTCCATATGAAAGGAGATGCCCAACTTCAGACCCAATAGGCAGCTCTGGCTCAAAGTTCAGGGGCAGAAAAGTTTAGACATTACAGCACGTCTGCAAAAGGCTTTAAAATTGCATTTCTGCATCTTTAAGAGGTGCAGAAAGGTTTTATAATGAAAAACCAGTGTATTTCCTGCTCACTCCTGGAAATGTTAGTTTGGTGCCTGGAGTTAGTGTGAAGATCCGAGTTTTAATTAGACATCATCCTAATTCAAAAGAGTAGCAGTGTTGCATATATAGCTAGTGTAGAAGTAGTCATGCTAAGGTTTGGGTTAGTTAACAAGGCCTAAGGTGGGGTAACTTGAAACATTCAAAGGGGAGAGTTTTGAAACTGCTGAGAATGTGCTGTGAGTAGAAAAACAATAATCAAAGGAGTTAGTGAAGTAGATAGAACTTGTAGTGAAGAACAAATTGTGGCTTAAAAATAAGATTAGAAGCAACATTGTAAGGGGTTTCTGTATAGAGTCTGGTGTGGGAGAGTGAGTTAAACAGCATTCTGTGGCAGACAACCGTGGTAGATTTATAGTACTGAAGAATGATTACCAATTGTATCTATGTAACCAATGTAATTGATTTATAGATAAGATTGTGTAGCTTTATGCACGTAGATCTTTGTAAGANAAAGATTTGTTGTTTCAAAAAAACCCCTTCTTATTTGAGTCAAAGAGATCCTGTGAACACTCAGGAGAACTGTGAGTAGTTCAGTGTTGGAAATGATCACGCATTTTAATATCAACTACATGAGGGCAAACACTGTGTCACTGGAATGAAAGTCGGGAAATAAATCTCCATTCTACAGAAGTTTGCCCAAATCATGGAAAACACAGAAAAATCAGACCAAGAAAAAAAGGAAAATGTAAATGAAAAAATACTTGCCTACAAAAATAGGAAGTGGGAGAACAAAGTTCCCCACGTGTTGTCACTACACTGGGCAGGGGATTCTGAGAAGGGGCTGGAACAGCAGGAGGGGCTGAGGGAGCTGGGGGGGCTCAGCCTGGAGAAAAGGAGGCTCAGGGGGGACCTTCTGGCTCTGCAAGTCCCTGCCAGGAGGGGGAAGACAATCCAGGGAACAGGGACAGGAGGAGAGGGAACAGCCTCAGGCTGTGCCAGGGCAGGGTTAGATTGGATAGTGGGGAAATTCCTTCTTGGAAAGGGCTGTCCATCCCTGGCACAGCTGCCCAGGGCAGGGGTGGAGTCCCCATCCCTGGAGGGATTTCAAAGCCATGTGGATGTGGCACTTGGGGACACGGGTCAGTGGTGGCCTTGGCAGTGCTGGGGATGGTTGGAATCAATGGCTTTAGTGGTCTTGCCCAACCTAAATGATTTAATGGTTCCACAAACAAAGTCAATTCCTCTGTGAGATACAATTTTGCTCCCCAGTGTGGGCCTCACCTGTGTCATCTGTCCGGCCATTGGACAACCGAAAGGAGTTGGAGTGACTCCCTGCTTGCTTGTATTTCTTGAACCTAGCAGAGAGAAGGGAGAGAGAACATCAGCCGAGGCCTAGGAAGGGTGTCTGACACTTTCTCATGGCTTCATGAATGAGCTGGTGGGTCCAAGAGGCTACAGAACCTCTAAAATCCTGCCTTATGGGCAGAACCTTCCACTGGCCACATCTGGAACAGCCGCAGGAGCCCAGAGCAAGGTGAATTCTTTCTTTTTGTTTAGACTTATTCAATCACCAAACTGGTGAGCAAATTAAAATGTTTGCTGGAGGTGAATAATCACCCTCTTCTAGCTGAGCAGATATGCTCCCAGGAGCTGGGAATGCTGCATTTTGGGCAGGTCAGACGCTTGGATTTTTAAAAGTGGACCTAAAAAGGCTTTTTAATGCTGTAATTCCAATTACAGCATCTCCTAACACGCCTCATAAGCTCCATTCATACACCACCTCACAGTGGAAGATGCACAGGCACAACCTGCAGGTTTGGTACCCAAGGCAGAGCCTGGCTCTGGATGTTGGATCCTGTTTGATACCAAGATGGGAATCAAGGAATGACACAAACAAAAGACTTCCTGGCTCGAGCACTGTGTTCAGGCTCCTTGGATCACTCAATCCATCACTCTCTGCCTCACAAGGAAACATTATCTGCTTTTACCTGACAGGACTTTTAACCTACCCTAAATATGACATTCTGAGGAGCAGAACAAGAATTCCCCACAGGAGGAGCAGCCTTACAGAGAAAGGAATAAGCATCATTCCCTAGATAAGCCCAAACACCATTTTCATTCATTGTCCTTGCAGGTTTCTTTTCAAAGCACCAGCTGTGTCAGCCTTTAGCTTGGGAACCAGCACAAAAGGCTCATTCCTGTTCATTCAGGAATTATTTCTGTCAAAAAAGGGGATTCAGCAGTAAAGCAGCTCTTACCTCAACATGTACAGCACAATAATAATAAATACTATGACTAGAAGGGAAGACAGGGCCACCATCACAGCTATAATTGGAGTCTCATCTGCAAGAGGAAATGAAAGGTGTGGTTATGGACACTGAAAAACACCCAGAGCCATCATTTAATAGAGCTGAGTTCTACAATTTGTGCTTGAAAAACAATGATGATGACGATATTAATAATAGAAATAATAATAAATCCTATTAAGTGATGTTATGTTTCTCCAGGCTGAGAGTAAAGACAGAAATGGGACCTGATTGAGCACCCCCAGGTCAGATTAAAACCTGTAACCACCACCCAAAGCACCTCAAACTTCTCCAGGAGTTGTTCACTGTGGAATTGTGACCTTGCAGATGAAGACAGTGACTGAGAAAGGTGTGACTGGGCTATTTCTGGGGTTTCTTTTGCATAATTTAATGTGCACGTGGTGGGGCAGCAGCCACTGGTACAAGTTTTCTCTATCAATTGAGGATCCACAAAGTCTCCTGCCTGAGACTGAAGGATGTACAGAAGTTCTTAACAGGTTCAAAAGTTTGGTATAACATGATAAGGAACTTTATATTAAAGCAGGTGAACACTGTGGCCTTTGTAAGATCCCACAGATCCTGCATTTGTAACACCACCACCCTTTTGCTTCCAGTTCCTTGGCAAACAGGACAAGAGGGCAACGGGACCTGGGATCTGAACCCCTTCAGGCTGAGGTTTGGTCTGGACCAGGTTTGCCCAGAGAAGCTGTGGCTGCCCCATCCCTGGAAGTGTCCAAGGCCAGGTTGGAGCACCCTGGGCTGGTGGAAGGTGTCCCTGCCCATGGCATGGGGTGGAATGAGATGGTCCTTAAGATCCCTTCCAACCCAAACCATTCCATGATTCTGTGATCATAGAATAATTTGGGTTGGAAGGGACTTCCAAAGAGGTCTTTTAAATAAGCCATTTGTAACTTGTCCTGGAGGTCAGTGGAACAGAGAAGTAAATCACCCAGATGGATCAGAAGCCAAACAGTGCCAACCAGAGAGGAGAACGGCCCTGAAGGGTGTTTTGGCAGATAAATGTGGATGCCAGTGATGCCAGCTGGGGTTGTTTTCCTTTTCCATGAGCTCCCTCAATCTGTATTGGCCACTGCACCACATCTACAACACCTCAGCCCCCTGAGGCTGCAGGGCATGACCCTCCTCTCCACTTTCTGTGCATCCATTTCCCTGCCAGGGCAGATTCCTGCTCCATGTTTCTCAGCAATTTCAGATTTTCTTTGGTGGGATTTGTTTTGTCCATCCCTGAGCTACCCAGGGGACCTCTGGTTATATCTCTGCATTTTGTCCCTCTGTGGCGTGAGGTCTGGGAATGTTCTTCCCACCAAAAGATTTGATTTGTGCTATGATTTGAAGGCAGTGACCTGGTATGGCAAATTAAAAAATTAAATCATCCTTTGTCCTTTCCATCCAGTGTCCTGATGCATCAGCAGCATCTCCTCTAGCCCAGCAGCAAAAAGCCTGGGGATTTACTGGGAATTCTGCCTCCTGCACACTCCATGGGGGCTTGAGCCTTGGCATTCCCCACCTTGAAGCTTTCCAGGAAGGCAGAGCAACCATGGAGAGTCTTGGCCAGCCCAGACCTCTCCCCTAAAGAGCATTTTGCTGGCACTTCTGACCATATCCACCATCTCCATCCCAGCTGCAGGAGCAGGAGGAGAGCTGCCTTCCCAAACCCTGTGCTGTTCCACCCCCACCACGCACCGTTGGACCACTTTTCCTGCCTTGGCTGGGGTTAAACTCAGCCTACCCGGTGCTGAGCCGGGCTGTGGACACAGTGGTTGGCAGGAGATGTGATTTATGGCCAGGGGTGCCTCTGGCACAGGAGTCAGGGAGTTTGGGGGGTTGGGGGGTGGTTTTTTTTGCAGCCGTTCTTTCGACACATCTGGCAGGAGGGATTGGAGCTTTCCCAATGGCCGGAGAGCTGCCAGGCCCACCCGGCACAGCCCAGGCAGGAAACAACCTGGAGGGTCCCCCAGTTGCTCCCTCCTTCCCCAGCCAACCCTCCCACAGCTCCTGTCCTGCTCCAGCCTCGGCCCCAGGGGCTTCACTCTGGAAATTCTCTTGGAAAAGTGACAAGGACTCAACCCTCTGCTTCCACAGACCTGCAGTGCTGGAGCACCCACTGCAGTCCAGAGCCTGGAAGGCATCAGGGTGCTTAAATCTTGTGCTGGCACCTCTGAGGAGCCAATAAATCATCTTCTGGTGCTTGAGATCGTGTCCCAGCTGGAGGCAGAGGTGCTCTATAGGGGTCTATAGTCTGTTCCTTAAACATCACACAGAGTCAGGAACAGCCACACAGCAGAGAGGGACAGGGATGAGCAGCCTGTCCCTGCTCCTGGCTGCCAACACCTGCCCAAAATCAGAGAATCACGCAATGGTTTGGGCTGGGAAGGATCCCAAAGATTGTTGAGTTCCAATGCTCCTGCCATGGGGAGCCACTATTTACAAAAGCATGGAGTGATGGGACAAGGGGAAATGGATTCAGAGAGAGCAGGTTTAGAGTAGATATTGGGAAGGAATTGTTGGCTGGGAGGGTGGGCAGGCCCTGGCACAGGTTGGGCAGAGAAGCTGTGGCTGCCCCTGGATCCCTGGGAGTGTCCAAGGCCAGATTGGATGGGGCTTGGAGTAACCTGATCTAGTGGAAGGTGTCTCTGCCCATGGCATGGTCTTTAAGGTCCCTTCCAACCCAAAATTAGTCCCCTTAGAGCCACTGGGAAGACAACACATCCCCAGCATGACTCAAGCCAAGTTTTCCCAACAAGATTACTTAATGTAAAGAGCAGCCCTTCCACTTTTTACAGTCACAGTTTTGCTCCCAGTGCTGCTTCCTAGCGCTGGGGAGCCAGGAATTGTGACCCAAAATCCCTAGAATAACCCTCCAAGTGACAGGACTTGGAAAATCTTAATTCTTTTATTAGTATTAACAGTAATCATAGAATCAGTCTATCACAGAATGGCCTGGGTTGAAAGGGAATGTAAAGACCATCCAGGGCCACCCCCTGCCATGGGCAGGGACACCTTCCACCAGCCCAGGGTGCTCCAACCTGGCCTTGGACACTCCCAGGGATCCAGGAGCAGCCACAGCTTCTCTGCCCAACCTGGGCCAGGGCCTGCCCACCCTCCCAGCCAGCAATCCCTTCCCAATATCCCAGCCAGCCCTGCCCTCTGGCACTGGGAAGCCATTCCCTGTGTCCTGTCCCTCCACACTCTTGTGAAAAGTCCCTTATTAATATTAGCAACATTAATATAAATGCTGTTAAAAAAATCAGATTTATTCCCATTTTTTGTTTCTCTGCACTCAAGAACAGGGATGAACAACAGCACAGAGAGCACAACATCAGACCTAAGCCCTGCCAGATCCGAGGGAATGACACTGAGCATTTCTGCAGTGGCTTCACCATAATTTTAAATGAATTTTCTCAGACCTGCACCCCTTTTATTTCCTGTGCTAAATGGGTTCTGACAGCAAGTGCTGCAGAGCATCTGCCTGTTCCTCTGGACCATCAGTGGGAGGGGATGAGCCTGGCACAGCGAGGAGCACAATGGGAACACCAGGATGTTTCCAGAGCTCAAACACCCCTCAAAGCCACACTGAAAACACACAGGGGCAGCTCATTGCTATGGGAAGCAGCCAGCTCAGCTGCACCTCTGCTCTGCCCGCTCCTGGAGTGCCACAGCCATGAGGAATTGCAAATATTCTGGTAGAGATGCCAGTTCTCCGAGCTCAGAGATGGAAAAATGTTCCCTAAGTGCTCCTCTGTTACGAGAAATGGATCTGTGCTACTGCCTGCCAACAGAATGAAGGAGAATAATAATGATTCCCATCATCTGCAGAAGGGGTTTGGGTCAAACAGGGTAAGTCACAGTCAGTAAAGACAATTCAGAAGCAAAAAAACAACACAGAAGGAAATTTCCTGAATGGCTTCTTAGGCTTTGGTCATCCAACTCCAGGGACGTGCTGACATTTTCAGAGCGTTCAGCAGGAACAATTTGTGTCTAACAGGACATGTATTAATTGGAATGGGATTGTTTAGTTCTAAAAAGAAAAGCCCCAAAGAAATGAGGATATCAGTGTGTCACCAGCTCTTCTAAAGAGCTTGAGGGGCTCTGTAAAAGAACATCTGGAAGCCTAAGGAGAGCTCTCCCATAGCAGAACACTTCTGGAAACATTTTTACTGACTAAAGAGCAACGAAATATAAAATTCTTACCTCTTCTGTCAGAGTTACCTGCAGAAAAAGAAAACAGAAATCTCTTAGCAACAAAGAAATAAGACATTTTAATAAGTCAGGAAGGATCAAAGACCAAGACAAGAACAAATTTAGTAACTCTCATCATCTGCTTGTAAATCTTTCCTTTAAAACACCAGCTGGGTGTTAAAATGAACTTCTGAGTAAGGAAAAAGGAACAAATCCCAAGTTTTTCTCAGCAGAGCAGGGAGCTGCAGCTGAGCTTTAACATCCATGAACAAAATTCCTGCTCCTAATCGATACCATCACTGTTTAAGCCCATGGCCAGCAAGGCAATGGTGCAATTCATTAGCACTTAAATATTAAGAGGTAACACTTGTGCATAATTTTAAGAGAGGGGCTGAGCCAAGAGCTCAATTAAGAGCAGCTGGGCTTGGGGATGGGGGCGAGGAGCTTCCAAGGAAAGCCTCTGCCTGCTGGGATGTCTCATCCAGAGGACACCAGAACAAACCCTTGCAGTGGGAGCAGCTCTCCTGGGGCTCTAATCTACTCATGAGGAGCTGCAGCATGAGGTTGAGGACAATCCTGGTGGGTTTGAAGGAGCAGGACCTGCCTGTACAACGTGTGGTTTATGTGTCACCTTCTGTCCTATCCCTCTCTTTGAGCACCACTTAATTCTTCCATGACTAATACCCATGTCCCCTGTAAGACTAATGGCAAGGGCAGCCCTAAAACTCATTTTGCTCCTTGACAAATTACTTGAAATAGAGAAAGAATCAGGTTTGGTCGTTTGTTCTTGGGACTGACATCAAGTGAGAAGCTGCTTCTGGCCTTGATGGCTCAGTGGCCAACGTGTCAGAGCACAAAGCAAGGGAATTCACCAAAACCAGTAACCCAAGTCACAGAAATAGGTAGTAAAGACACAAAAATGATGAATTTAGTCCCCCACTAGCAGACATTGTATTACAAACCCCACGTGTCAGCAGCACTGAAGGTTTTTTGCCTCCATCTCTCTATTTGAAGGCTACATTTACTCTGAACTTGCCCCATGTGTGTATCTAAGGTTATGCTGGACCCCTTCGCTCTCCAGAAAAGGATTTGTGTTTGGAAGGAAGCTGGATGAGCTCAGGGATGGCAGAACATGGAGAAAGCTGGGCTGTGACCATCCTTCAGCCACATTCCTTCCCATACAACCTCACAGCAGCTTTGTGGGCTGTGCAATCTTCCCAAAGATTCCCAGAGGGAGAGGGCACACACTTCTCACCCAGGGGCTGAGATTCCCAACACCCAACATCCCTGGAGAAATCTGATCTTAAGGAATGTGCACTTGACACCTCCCTGCATTAACTCCACCATTATCTTCTTTCAGCTTTTCCTACCACACCACCAAGTTACCAATCCTGTTTTTCCACTAAATCCCACTCTGCCAAGGCTTTGGCAGGCACTGCTCTCTTACTGTTGCAGCTCAGAGGCTGCAGTGTCACACCTGGGTCTCAAATGATGCAGCAATGAGCAAACCATGGCTGAAGAGTCACAGCTGAGACAACTCTTGCTCATCCAGGCCTTTCCAGGATTAAAGTAGGCCAGGAAATGGGGAAAAAAGATAATGTAAGGATACAATCACAGAGTAGTTTGTGTTGGAAGCAAAGATCATCTACTGCAACCCCCTTACCATGGGTAGGGACATCTTTCACTAGATGATCTTGACCCAAACCTTTGCTAGGATAAATCTCTTCTGATCTGGGCAGTTCAAGCAGTTATATTGTTTTGTATCACCACAGAATTTGTCCCAAAGTGTTTTCTCGCTCCTTTTTGTTCAGCCAAACAAGAGAAGAGCAAAGAATCAAAGCCAGAGGCCGGGTGGGCTGGAGAAGCAGAGGTGGAGGAGGCTGCCTACCATTGTGGGAGGCAGAAGAGGTCTCCTGTGTTGTCATCACCATGCTGAAATTCCTCTCCGTCGTCTCCGCTTCCGTGCTGGGGACAGTGGTGTGTGGGGCAGAGGGAGTCACGCTGGGGAGCAGGGAGGTGGCTGGAGGCACAGGCACGGTTGTCCCCAGGGTGGAGGAGGTGTTGAGGCTGCCAGTGGTGGCGTTGGGGGCGATTCTGGCCGCTGTGGTTGGGGGTGGCTTTGAGGCCATGGTAGAAACAGTCCCTGGAGTGCTCATGTTGAGCCTCCTGGAGCTCGTCGTAGTCCCATCCTCAGGAGCTGCTGTAGGAGCTTTGGTGGGGTTCCTGGGGGAGGTGGGCACTGTTGTGGGTGGCCCTGAGAGAAGAAAAGCACAAGGGAATCTCCATGAGATTCTTGTCTGAGACACTGGAGGGTTTAGATGATGGAGATTCTTGTGGCTGTGGCTACAGGGATAAAGCAACCCACAGATCCCGAGTGCTGGACAGGGAATGCTCTGCACAGCAGATGCAAACCTTATGAAAGCTTAAAAAACCTTACAAAAACTTGAACAAACAGCATGGTGTCAAGAAGACACAAACATCAGAGCTCCTGGAGGTGAGGGGCTATTTGCCAGAGGTCATTCATGAGCACCCATCACCCTTCTTCCAACAGTTCATGTTACAGCTATGTGGAGGGCAGGAGGAGGAGGACACTGAGCACCTGAGCTCTTACTCCTCTGATCCTGAAGCTGGGAAAAAAGAGGGGAGACAGGAGCTTAGTTTACCTGTTGTGACGTTGTTAGCACCTACACTTATCAGGCCACTTCCAAGCAGAAGGAGAAAGAACCACAAATCCATGTTGACCTGGAGAAGAAAGCAGAGAACAGTTACTTAAATCCTGATGAAACATCATTCCAAAATAATTCAGACTGGAGATGCTGCTGAGCATCTTGTAGAGCTGGAAGGGAGGAGGGAATGTGTGGCTGGAGTCCCTTCAGGGTGTGGATGGGAAGGTTTTATGGGTATCTCCCAAGGGGAGACATCCCAGTCTGGTGGAGCAGCAAAGGTGACCAGGGATGAACTGTGGGAGAGCACGAGAGGAACAAGCCGAGCACTAAAGGGAAGTATCTGGTCTTAAAGGAAATTAATGAGTTGTTCATATGCTGGTCTGCAAATGACTGCACTCTGAGCAAACTCCAATCCAACATATGTGACGACCATGGCAAAGAGCTTTGATCCCACATGCCCCAGAACCGGGGGCAGGGATGAAGGAGGAGGCAGCTCCTCCTGCAGGCACTGCCTCTGGATTTCCCCAGCTCACCAACACCCCCAGTGTTACTGGGCAGGGGCAGAGCACCTGCAGGAGGCCGCTCTCAGCTCCACTCAAACCCTGTAGGATTCCCTGTGCATGCAGATGAGATGAACACTCCTAAATAACCCAGGCTGATGGGCTGCACGCTCGTACTGTACGTCCTTCCCAGGAACGTCCAGCAAAATTACAGGGCGATGACATCAGTAAAGCCCTTTCAAATACGAGGCTTTTATGGAGGTTTCTTTCCTCTGGAGACCTCAGAAAGCTCCCGAGAAATGGGTATGGTTATCTCCTCCCAAACACCTACAGATCCAGAGGCTCAGGCAGCGAGATGTGAGACGTCATTGTGCTGGCCAGAGCAGAGCCCAGAGCTACCAAGCCCCAGACCAGCACATGGCCCTGGGGCCTCCCAAGGAAGGGCCAACATCTTGCCTCTGCTCCCAGCCTGGAGAGGGCTTGGAGACAGCTCTGGGACGTGCCACGGGCCAGCAGCTGCCGCACAACCCTCCTGTCCTTCAGGCTCTTGTCATGTGTCCAGTTGCATCTCCAGGATCTCCTGGGAGAAGGCTGTGGGATCTCGCTGCCAAGTCAGCTTGACAGGCTGCCAAGGAAGGGTTTTATTCCCGATGAATGGCCTAATCCTCCCCCCACCACTGCATCTCGTGTTGTTTGTGCTTGTTCTATTTATTTAAATCTGCTTCATTTAGACCCATCCCAAACTCCGGGCAAGAGGACAACACTGAAGTCATCCACGCGCTGGAAACCCTATCAGAAACACAAGATCCTCCCACCCCACCCGGGACTGTCCTCCCACCAGCACCACCCACTGACGTGTCCTTCCTCCCCCTCGGAAAGAAAACCTGGCAAAAATCGACCTTACTCAGTGACCAAAAGGTCAGACAAACCCTGAACCAGAAGGAAACCAAGCTCCGGAGATAAAAGCTTTCCTTGGGCTCTCTCCACGGCCAGCCCTGCTGCTGCAAGCAAGGCAGGCCTTTCTCCAAGGGTCCCACTGGTGCCAGCAGTCAGGTTTCCGCAGGGTTTCACCACTGGTTAACATCTCTGTCTGCATGAATTCCAACTGATCACGGGTCCTGCAGTGCCTCCCCAGAGGGTGGGATGCTGGGAAAAGCCACAACCAGCAGTTTGATGGTTTGATGCCATGACCCCACTCTTGGTGATTAACACACCCCACTCAGCTCGGTCAGCCACTTGCCAGAGTCTGAGATGTGCTTGGTCTACAATGGTTGGGGTTTGGAGAGAAAACCTGATGTTTATAAGGAAGGAATTGGTGGCTGGGAGGGTGGGCAGGCCCTGGCACAGGTTGGGCAGAGAAGCTGTGGCTGCCCCTGGATCCCTGGGAGTGTCCAAGGCCAGGCTGGATGGGGCTTGGAGCACCGTGGGCTGGTGGAAGGTGTCCCTGCCCGTGGCAGGGGGTGGAATGAGATGGGCTTTAAGGTCCCTTCCAACTCAAACCATTCCAAGATTCTGTGTGTGCAAAGGCAGGAGGAAGTTAAGGCCATGCTGGATCTCCAGAGAATGTAAATGATGGCTCTGAGACGCTCTGAAAACCTCACAAGGGCTGGTGAAAGCACCAAGGTCTCATCATCTCAACCACTTTCCTTGCTGGGAACCCATTCCTGGCACAGCAAGAAAACAGTGGCAAGGAAAGGGAAAGACTTGGCTCCTGGGCAAGAACTGCTGGGGAAAAAAGTGACCATTTGCCATGGATTGAGGAATATTTGTACAGAAATGCCATTTGTGTAGGTGGGTGTAGCTTCTTCCTCCTCCTCTAGATTGGTTCTCAAAGCAAGAGTTCCCCTTCATTTGGGATCCCCTTTCCTTCTGGATCCCCTTCACTTGGTACACCCAATCATTTAGGATTCTTATTCATTTGGCATTCCCATTCATTTGTGATCCTGTTCATTTGGGATTCCCAGTCATTTGGGATATTCATTCCTTCAGGATTCCATTCATTCGTTATCCCAAATCATTTGGGATTTCCACTCATTTGGCATTCCCATTCATTTGTGACCCTGTTCATTTGGGATCCCCACTCATTTGGCATTCCCATTCATTTGTGATCCTGTTCATTTGGGATCCCACTCACTTGGGATTCCCAATCATTTGAGATTCCCAATTATTTGGGATTCCCAATCATTTGGCATTCCCCTCCATTGTGATCCTGTTCATTTGGAAGCCCATTCACTTGGCATCCCATTAATTTAGGATCCTCATTCACTTGTGATCCCCATTCATTTGGGACCTCATTCATCCCATTTCCATTCCAATTCTGTGCAACCTGTGCCAGAGCTTCACCACATCCTCACATTCTCCCTTGGTATCAAGGCAGGACACAGAGGGTGGGAGAAAATCAGGAAAAGCTGTGATTTCCCTCTTCTTTCTCCCCTCCATTGCACGGAACTAACCCACAAAGGATAAAAGACCTTGGGCTCATTTCCATGACCGTGATTGCCACATGGATGGAAAGCTACAGGAGATGCAAAAGCCCTTTGGGCTGATGGGATGATCACAGAATCATTCAGGTTGGAAAAGACCCTTAAGCTCATCAAGTCCCACCGTCGAAGTGCCACCCTTGCTGAGCCAGCTGTCTCCGATGCCCTGGGATTACATCCATGGGCAGGCCACTCCTGCCTTTAAATCCCCCTGGATACTGCATTTAATTGGTTCATTGATCCATGGGTGGATTGGCAAGGGGAGATAATACTGGATTTCCCCAAGCCTTGCCCTGCTTTCCTGAGGAAAGCTGGATGCAGGCAGCCCGTGTGGATCCCGAGTTCTCCTGGCTTTATTCCTACCAATGCCAAAAGAAACAGGACACCGGGAGCATCACCCAAAAACCCCGGGAGCTGCTCCTGTGACCAGCAATCCTGAGCTGCTTTATCACCTCAGACCCGGATCCGGAGTGGGGAGCCCTGTGCGAGGGGAGGGCTGTGCCAGCCCTTCTCCCAGCTCCCCCCTCCTGCCTTTCCACACTCCCTATTCCCAAAGGCAGCATCCAGAAATGCCAGCGCTTCGCCCTTCCCCGCTCCTTCACATGAAAAAGGCCTCGAGAGAGTCCTACCCCAAAGCCGGAGAAACCCGAGTCTCCCTTCCCCCTCGGCTCCCTCCCTGCTGGTTTCGGAAACGGAGAGGAAATACTTGTAATGTTATCAACATAAACACAGCTCTTGGCCGGCTGCAACATCCTGCGAGCTCTGCAGAAAAACACCCTGACGTCACGGCGCCGGCTCTGCCGAGGCCAGAGGAGCTCGGGATGCTCAGCAATGCCTCTTCACTTCAAACCGCCTCTTCCAAAAAACTCAGCGCTAGAAACCTCGCTAATTTGCCACTGGTGTGCCCAGAAATAGCATTGATACATATATTTTTATATCTATATCAGTATCTATTAATATAACATATATGGACTCCGCTGTGCCATAAACTGCTCGTGATGTTCCTATAGGAAAGGCTGGATTTTGGGCTGCAAGGATGCATGTTTCAGATCTTGTCAAGATGATTGATGATGGGAGGGAGGGGGAAAAAAATAAAGGAAATAATCTCTTCATAAAGCAATAAGTGGCTTCAAAACGTGTGTGCTGGTGCTCCAGGGGGAGGTCAGGCTGCAGGATCACCTCGCCGTGCTTCCAGAATGCAAAGAATTAGTATTTGTTGCTGCCGAAAGCGCCCAGATCCAACCCGGATACAGCCGTCCACAATCAAAGGCAGGATTTACCCCCACCTCTGGACATATTCCTAATTCCTGGAAAATGAGGCAATCCTTTTTCTGCGTGCAATGAGGGGACAGCCCAAATTCCAGCTGGCTTTCCGGGACCCCAGAAATCCCTGTTGTCACCAGCAGGATGCTGAAATGCTGTGGCTCCACCACGACCACCCAACTGCTTCGTGCCGGCCCCAACAGCAGTGAGAAATAAGAATAATGTCCAGTTTTCTTCTTTTTTTTTGGCAGAACTGGGAGCAAGGTTGGCTCTTTGGAGCAGCTCGCAGTAGGGCGACAACAAGCACGAGGAGAAAGAGAGGGGAAAAAGGTCATTTTTTTAATTCTTTTTGGTGGCAGCGAGCCACCAGCAGGGCTCAGCCACCCTGCAAAACAAACCTGCCATTCCCTCTCCCCCTCCCTGCTCCTTTTAAATCCTGTTTGGGGACTGCCAGTCTCCCCCTGGAAGAGGAGGGTTTGTCTGATAGCACAACGATTTCGCCGACCCCATAATCCCAAAACTCTTGTGCTGGATGGGAGGCAAAGGATGAAAAACCACACATGGAATGGCCAAAGGCTGGGGGGAGTTGGCCATCACAGGGAGAGAAGCTGCTGAGTTTAGGGAGGAAAAAGGGTTTTGTTGCACTAAAACGCAGTGACTAATCCCTCGCATGTGTCTCCGAAGCTGAAACGGGGCCTTTGATGTGTCACTGAACATTATTCCCCCACCCCACCCTCTGCTTTTCCACTCTTGAGCAGAAAAGATGAATCACAGCAGCCATTCACCCCTTCTCAAAATCCACTTCATATTTTTCTTTTTTTTGGCTTTTAAATAAACAGGCAGTTCCCACACGAGCGGCGGACGCTGCAAGGAACGGAGCACGAGGAGGAGGAGGAGGATGAGCCTGTGGGAAGGGCCTGGAGCTTTGCCTTCTCCACCTGCCCAACCTGCCACAAATCACTGCTCTCCCACCCCTCAGTATTTGCTCATGGCGTGGGTTGGGTTGGAAGGGACATTAAAGACCATCCTATTCCAAACCCCTGCCATGGGCAGGGACACCTCCCACCAGCCCAGGGTGCTCCAACCTGGCCTTGGACACTCCCAGGGATCCAGGGGCAGCCACAGCTTCTCTGCCCAACCTGGGCCAGGGCCTGCCCACCCTCCCAGCCACCAATTCCTTCCCAATCTCCCAGCCAGCCCTGCCCTCTGGCACTGGGAAGCCATTCCCTGTGTCCTGTCCCTCCAGCCCTTGTCCCCAGTCCCTCTCCAGCTCTCCTGGAGCCCCTTCAGGCACCAAAAGGGGCTCTCAGGTGTCCCTGGAGCCTTCTCTTCTCCAGGTGACCCCCCCAGCTCTCCCAGGGGCTCCAGAGCAGAGGGGCTCCAGCTTTTGGAACATCTCCTTGGCCTTCAGTCCAACAGGAGAACACACATTCTTCCTCCAAGGAGCAGCATCATCACACCTGCATGGAGGGAACCTGACTTTATTCCCACCTGGCTTTCTGGGCATCCAGAAGTATCTGGCACTGTTTGGATGATGTTAAAAATGGCTGGTCTGAGCCAGGATCAGCCTTTCCTGTGGATATGACCTTCAGTGAGATGTCAGACTAACCCTACAGATCCCACAGGCTCCACTGGCAGCAGCAATGTGTGTGAAACCACTGTGGGTGGATGTAGAGAGGATCAGGTGTCCACCAGCCAGAACCTGGAAGGAGGATCCCCAAGCAGGTCAAAGGAGGGGCTCCTGCCCCTCTGCCCAGCACTGGTGGGGCCACACCTGCAGCACTGGGACCAGTTGTGGCTCCCCAGTACAAGAGAGACATGGGCAGAGTGGAGAGAGCCCAGGGAAGGGACTGGAGGAAAGGCTGAGGGAGCTGGGAGTGCTCAGCCTGGAGCAGAGAAGGCTCTGGGGGTCCCACCAATGTCCATCAACACCTGCAGGGAGGGAGCAGAGGGGACAGAGCCAGGCTCTTCCCAGTGGTGCCCAGGGACAGGAGAAGGGGCAATGGGCACACACTGAGGCACAGGAGGGTCCCTCTGAACATCAGGGAATAAGATTTGACTGGGGGTGATGGAGCACTGTCACAGGTTGTCCAGGGAGACTCTCATTTCTCCATCCTTGGAGATATCCAAGATTTGCCTGGACGCAGTCCTGAGCAATCAGCTCTGGTGACTCTGTTGGAACACGGAAGTTGGATCAGATGACTTCCAGAGGTTCCTTCCAAAATCAATCACTGTGATCCTGTAACTGGCTGTTCTGCAACCTCCTCAGGAAGCAAACCTGCTGGGACTGAAGCCCATCTCATAGTCTAGTCAGGTCAGACCCAGCAGTCAGCAGGAGATCCCTACACTGTGCAGAAGGTATCTTGGGATCCCACCAGTGTCCCTCCAGCTCTATACTGGCTTCCAGTGAACAAGCACCAGTTACTGCACACCATAACACCCTCTGCCATGTAGGGGACAACCCTCACCTTCTAGGAGCCATTAATGAAGAGCAAAAAGCTGAGCAGAGGAAATGAACCCATTGATCCCAAAAGAAATGAACCCAAAATCAAATTATAAATTTTATATAAATATTAAAAATCCTCCAAAGGATCTTGGAGCACTGCAAGACTGAAGTGCCTCAAGACTAGGCAATTACTATCCCAGTCAGGAGACAGAAAAGTCACAAAATATCCCAAGTTGGAAGGAACCCACAAGGATCACCAACTCCTGGCCCTGCAGAGGACACCCCAAAAATCACACCACGTGCCTCAAAGTACTGCCCAAATGCTTTCTTGAATGGAAAATAAACTGATGAGGTTTTAAGGAAAAAATACAGAGAAAACCACCAAGGAATGTGGATGTTTTAGAAACTGGGACATGAAATAGATCTGCCAGAGTAGATTCAGATGAATCAGGCTGCTGAAGAGACACAGAAATGTTGACAGTGGGTACCAGTCACAGAGTCACAGAATGGATTGGGTTGGAAGGGACTTAAAGATCATCTAATCCCAACCACCACTTAGTCCTCTGCAAGTGGGGCATGTCAGACCTTAGTTTTCTGTAATACCTTGTTTCCAGGAAAGAAATCTGTCCCTTAAGTTTACAAACAGGCAAATACTAGCAAAGAGCCCAGAAACTTGATGGTTTCCCACTAAAAACACAGAAGCAAGAGCCAGGAGGTGTTGGCTCAACCCCTGGACATGCCAGAAGCAGATTGGTGGCACCTCAATGATCTCCAGCTGTCCATGGAGCTGCATGGATGGGCATTCCTGGCACAGCAGTGGTCTGGAAGCTGCACTCAGAGGGGAAGAACTATGAATACAAACTATCTTCCTAATAATAATTTCCCTAATAACTCTCCTAATTATGGAAGTTTTAATTTGCCCTCAGCCACTCTTCCTTTCCGCTGCTGCTGCTGCCTGGCTGTGGGAGGATGTGCCAGTTGCTCTTGCAGAATAAACTGGGATGGGAGGGGGAATAAATTATGGAAGAGACAGAGGGAAGGAAGAGCTTCTTGGACCTGCAGCAGTGGAGAAAGAGGAGCTGGAGAGGGTTTCCTAAAAGACACAGCAGCAAGGAGCATCAAGGTGGGATGGGTAAGAGCCAAGAGGAGGGGAAGTTCTAAGGATAGCAGTGAGCTGAGCCTGAGGGAGCTGAAGGACCAACTTTGAGCCACGACCAGGAGGAGGGTGCTGAGGATGGAGGGGTTTGCTGCAGGTGAGGGATGGTGGGGTGGCAGCAGAGGGGCTGCAAAGCAGGGGAAGACCTCCTCTGGGGTGATTAAAACAGATCTGCCAAAGCAACACCCTCAGAGTTTGCAAAATCCCCCTGGCTGCAGAAATCCATGGTCTCCTGGTGTGCTTTCCCCACGGGATCAGCACTGCAGGAAGCAGAGGAGAGGCACAGGAGACGCTGGTTCCACTCGTTATTCAAAATCACAAATCAATAATTAAACCAAAAAAAAAAGTCGAGGCACGCAGGGATCTATTCCCTCAAGTATTTCATTTTGGGGTGTCCCCTCCTTTGCCCCAGACACCGTTTGTAATGTGTACAAAGAAAACACGAGCGCAGTTCATGTTCCAGCTCCGCAAAGGACCGGCTGCTTTTGATGGAGGAGTCGGGATGAGGGATGGCCATTATTTAGCATGACAACATCCCTACCTAGCGAGATGCCTTTCGGAGAGAGGAGAAACAAGCCTTAAAAACAAAACAAAAAAATGGAAAAGAGACACACACACACACAGAAAAAATAAAGTCCCAAGACTGAGCCAGGCAAGCTGGGCTGCTCAGGCAGCGAGTGGTCAGAGCATCCTACTTAAAACAAAAGGTGTCGGAGGGGATCAGTCGCTGCCAGCCTGACAATCTCCTCAGGGAGGCTGAGCTCCCATTCAAACGCACGCGGCCGGTCATGCAGCTTAATCCTGGTCGTGCTTACCCTGGGATCCACCTGCAGGTGCGGGGAGCAGCCAGCCCGTCCCACGGAGCAGCCCCCAAAGTGCCGCGGAGCCCCAAAAACCCACCACTCTTTCTTTACCTGCGGGGATTCTGCACCGCTGCTCGGTTCAGCCCTGTTGCCACAGTAACACTTGTGGTGTAGCCGAGATCACTGATTATGAAACTCGGGGAAGAAAGAAAAAAATAAAAAAAAAAAAATAATGAAATAAAAAAAAAATCCGAGGCTGCTAATTAGGATATCCTCCAGTTCTCCAAAAGCTCCGTATTAATGGCATTAGGGTTGTGGGTGCAGGGGAAAGAGGCGCCAGAGAAGCATCGCCTGGGTCAGCACCCACAGCCAGCAGCTGCTTTTTGGGGTTTTTTTAGAGCCAGGTCTTCAAATGCAGCCTGCAGAATGCCTGCAAATTCGGCTTGTTTTTCTTGCCTTGGAACAAACGTGCAAGACTCAGTGGAACAGTCTTCACTCTTTACATATATTTGCATGTATTAGGCTTGGAAGAAGAAAGGGTTGAGGACGGGGTACAAATGGTGACAGCCGGAGCGGGGCCAGGGATGCACCCCCTGCATCTCACACCAACTGTGGCTCTCCCAGTTTTCCAGGGAAAAATCCAACCCCGGGATGTTCCCGGTGGCCGCGAGGGTCTGTAAACGGGGTTTTTGCAAACGAGGGGAACTGGGTTGGAAGCGTTTTCCTCCCTGACTTATTCCGAGTGCCAAAAGCATTCCGAGGCGCGTCTTCTGCTGAGGGCTTCGAGCTGAAAAGTCTGGCTGGGAGCAGTTGTGCTGCCAGACACAACTGTTTCCCAACACAGCCCACAAATAGGATAGCGGAGTGTGTTTCCAGGTAAAGGGAAAATTGCCTGACAGGTATTTCTGGAGCTGCGAGCCCCGAGTGGTGCTGCTATAAAAAGCCAGCTCATCAAAAAGCCTTCATTTTTTCCATTCCTATTGAATGACGAGTCTATCGAGTGGATGAGATGGTGCTAAACACGTGGGGCTGAGCAAACCTGAATTAATGGCTTGTATAAATAAGAGCTTCTTATCCTGGAAGTGTCCAAGGCCAGGTTGGACAGGGCTTGGAGCAACCTGGGATAATGGAAAGTGTCCCTTCCCCTGGCTGGGGGTGGAATGAGATGACCTTTAAGGACCCTTCCAACCCAGACCATTCCATGATTCTATGAAGATATTCATTAATGCACTGTCAGACTGCATTTCTCCATCATCCAGGGCTGTTGGATGATACACAGACCATCTCCTTGACTTCAGTCAGCTCCACTGACAAGGACCAGAAGCTGCCACCTCCAAAGGGGCTCAGAAACAAATTGCTGGTGAAAGCCACTTCCTGAGCTCAGGTTTGTCCTGGGGAAGGACACGAGCCAAGTGGAAAGAGACCTTAAAGACCATCCAGTCCCACCCCCTGCCATGGGCAGGGACACCTTTCACTGGCCCAGGGTGCTCCAAGCCCCATCCAACCTGGCCTTGGACACTCCCAGGGATCCAGGGGCAGCCACAGCTTCTCTGCCCAACCTGTGCCAATGTTTTATCACTCCCACTGTAAAAATCTTGTTCCTTATATTTAGCACTTGGAGAAGAACTGGGCAACCACCTTTTTTCCCCCCTTTGAAGCAGGAAAATAAGTAGAGATTAATTTTTTTCTGGAGCAGCATCACCTTAAGCCTTGAAAGCACAGTGCCCTGCTTGTGACTGCATGAACCAGTCACTTCTCCCATTCACCAGTAACACTGAGAATAATTAAGTGCACGGTTAATTACCTATAAATGTGATTTATTAGCTGGAAATGCTGCAAAGGGCTGATCCAAGACACCCACCAACCACATTGTACAAGGGACTGGCCAAGCATGAGGGCATCCCAGTCCTGGGCACAATGAGGTTGCCACGTTACAGATAACAGATTAATACAACCAGTGGGATTCAGCAGCCATTGATGGCTTAGTTGGAGCCATTATTTCCAACCTTTTAATAGGCTTATTTACAGGAATTAGTCCTCTAATGCTGCCTGCTCGTGTATCCTGTGCTGTGTAAGCCAGTTCGATGCGACCTCAGAGAGAACATCTGCTTTTGTGAGCATTTAGGGAAATTATGGCCAATTATGGGGATGGCAGGTGAGGGCAGCTGGGCAGGGAGGATCTGCCAGGAGGGATGAGGAGCTCTGTGAGATGCTGATGTGAGCAGGAAGTTCAGTGGGAACATAAATATTCAGGCAAAAAGGAGCTGCTGCTCAGAGAGTGGCCAAAATATCCCCAGCAAGGAAAGGATTCCAGGGCCAGAGAGTTTTTGGGTGATCCCTGTTCTCATTCACAGCTGGCATTTGAGCAGATCAGTCTCCCAAATATTTCTTCTCATAAGCCTATGTTGAAAAAAAGACCAAACACTGTTTATCTCCAGTGGCTTTATTCCACTTTCCACCTTTTTTTTCCCCACTCATCTATTTTCCATGTACTTTTTCCATGTGTCTTTCCTTCATCTATTTTCCATTCCATCTTCCATGCCCAAGAGGGGTTTCCTTGTTTAAAACAAAGCAAACTGTAAGCACAGGTCATAGAGTCACACCAACAAGCCAGGCATCCTCTATAATTGCTACAGATCCATTATATATATTTATATATGGGACCAGCAGGGCATGGGGGGATTGTGCCCCTGTGCCCCCTCAGGTGAGACCCCCCTGCAGAGCTGCCCCCAGCCCTGGGAACAACAGCACAAGGACGTGGAGCTGCTGGAGAGAGTCCAGAGGAGGGGCTGGAGATGCTGCAGGGCTGGAGCCCCTCTGCTCTNTGATTTATATTGCTATAAACCTATTATAAACCTAATATAATAAAGCTACTACAAATTACATATATATTACTATAAACCTCCCATAAACCCAATATCACTGCTATGAACATATTTCCTGCTGACACAAGATTATAAAAACCAGTCCTAAACACCAGGGCGGGTACAAACCCCTGCTGATACCAACACAAAACCTCATGCTCAGTAGTTCTGAAAAATATATAAATAAACTGCAGTTTCTTATCTTTGAAGTGATTAACCAGCAGCCTGGGACAACTGACTTTTAGCCCTCCCATGTTATTCACAATTCATCCTCTATTTTCATCTCCCCAACAAAAGGCTGAACTCAACTGTATTATTGTCAGGCAGGGCTTTTATCCCAGCCTTGGAAGCGGTCAAGGCATGGGGCAGAACAATGGCTCTCACAGCAGAACAAAGGCAAGCTGAACAAAAATACCCTGTTGCTAAGGTTGAAACCAGCCTTTTTTTGGGCACAGTCAGGGTGTTGGGAATCCCAGTGCCACCTAGATTAAAAAAACAGAGAAATAGGAATTGGAGAGTGGGAAATGACCCGACGCTCAGCGCCGTTCTGGTTTTCCCTCCAGGATGGCATTGAAAATAAGAGTGGGCCTTAAACCAAAGACATGCTGAGAGGAAAGTTGAATTTGGAGGAGCAAGCCCAGAGGTCCATGGAGATTTTGGTCACGTCTCCCACACTGCCACGGTGCAGATGTTGGGAATGACCAGCTGGGACCTCCTCTCAAGGAAAGCCCCAGCCCAAAACTCAACAACTTCTCTCATTTCTCCTGAAAGCAACCACAGAGCAGCAGTGTGTGGTTTCTACATCCTTCGCCAAGGGAGCAGCACCAGCTTCTGCTTTTGGGGTTTGGCAGAGAAATGTTCTTCCCCAGCAGTGGTTGGGCAAGGAGCTGGGTTTGGCCAGGATGTCCTCTCCAGTGAACATGAGGGGTTCCAGCACCAAAGTGGCTCTGGGGTCAAGAGTGACCCATGGACCTGAGAGGTGCTGTGGGGTAGGAGGCTGGGTAAGGGGACAGCAGAGCCATGGTGGTCCAAAGAGGCCACCAGCCTCCACAATCAGCCCATCCTCCTCCCCTCTAGATGGAGTTCCAGGGGAAGCCCGAGGTCCCTCCCCAAAGTGAAGGTGGACACATCCCATTATCTCCAAGTACAGAATCACAGCGTGGTTTAGGTTGGAAGGGACCTTAAAGCCCATCCAGTGGCACCCCCTGCCACGGGCAGGGACACCTCCCACCAGCCCAGGGTGCTCCAAGCCCCATCCAACCTGGCCTTGGACACTTCCAGGGATCCAGGGGCAGCCACAGCTTCTCTGCCCAACCTGTGCCAGGGCCTGCCCACCCTCCCAGCCACCAATTCCTTCCCAATATCCCATCTAACCCTGCCCTCTGGAGTGTAAAGCCCTTCCTCCTTGTCCTGTCACCTTCAGCCTGGTGCTAAAAAAGAGGACAAGTTTGCCAAGGCAATTTAATAAAACCCATTAAATCATCAGCTTAATTACTCCTTCCTGCAACATCTCAGTAAAACACCCACCGTGGCAAACCACAAAGTCGCCCAAATAATGTTCTCCTCCTGTGGAGGGGCAATTCTGTGCCCAAAACCTCCTCAGAAGCCTGGAGGAGCTGCTGTGATAGGGGACACCACAATGGCAGCAGCTGCCAGAAGGAAGGACTTCTCTGAAGAGTTTGGAGGTTTTATTTAAATGGGGACCATAAATATTTTTGGACACACGTAGGCAGCAGTGAAGAGATGAGTCTTGGCCATTTCCCGTGCAAAACAAAACACAAAGAGGGAATTTCAAGTTTCCTTGATGACAGCAGAGCCTGGACATGTATGAAAGAGAGAACAGAGTCAAGGTAAAGCTGGAATTGAGTTTTTATGGCCCGTTTTGCTTTTTTCCCCCAAGAAACAAGGTCTCCCTGAGCAGCCATTTAAACATCACTTAGATTTTCACTGTGTCACTTAGATTTTTCTGCCTTGGAAATAAACATCAGGAGGCTGTGACAGGACTCACATCCCCCTGTTTTAGGCACTTGGACCAAAATTACACTGAATTAAATTAATTTCCATCCCATCTGGAGCAACAGAGCCCTCCACTCAGGTTAAATAACTTCAGTAGCAATGCAGAGGACAGGCCCGAGACATCCCCATCCTTGAAAGTCTTTGCTGTTCCTTTCAAAAGGCTTTGAAAAGCAGCTTTCCTACAAAAACACCCCTTTCCATCACGCCCTGGAGAGGAGCATAATACACACAAGGCTCCTCAGTGTCGCTGTTAAATACGAGACCCCCCAGCCCAGGCATTAAATGGTACAGGAGCTCACACACAACAGAGAGGGCTTTCTGTGCTGCACAAACACAACACAAAGTCTGTTGCTCAGGACCAAGACTGGATTTGGTGGTGTGAGGGCCCAGACTGACAAACTCGGCTTGTTTTTGTAGTGCAGTGTCGTGTGGTTTGGGTGGGAAGGGACCTTAAAGACCATCGTGTTCCACCCACCTGCCATAGGCAGGGACACCTTCCACCAGCCCAGGGGNCTTTCTTTGGACACAGCCCAGGGTATGACTGGCTTTCTGGGTTTTGAGCACACGTTGATGGCTCACGTTCCATCCACCAGCACCCCCAAGCCCTTCTCGGCAGGGCTGCTCTCGATCCATTCATCCCTCAGTCTGTTCTGATACCGGGATTGTCCCCATGCAGGTGCAGGACCTTGTGCTTGGCCTTGTTTAACCTCATGAGGATCACAAGGCTCCACTTCTCCAGCCTGCCAAGGTCCCTCAGGATGTCCTCTCATCCCTCAAGTGAATCACCTGCACCCCTCAGCTTGGTGCCATCAGTTTTGACTCCATGACCTGCTGCCAGAGGCCATCCTGGCCCAAATCCTCCTCGTTGCCCTTAGTCCAAACCAAATGCAAATCCTTCAGGGATACAAATCCATCTCTGGGCTGTGCCCGGCCCCAGAGCAGATGCATTTCGAGGTGGTCACCTGTGGGGTTGGTTTGCCCCAAGGGAATGGTGTTGCACCCTGTGCTCACTCAGCACTGGGGGGAGAGGAGTGCTCAGTGGAAGATCCCCTTCAACGCTGCCATAACCAAATGTACCAAACAGGAGGGGGGAAAAGGAGAAAATCTCATTTTGGGAGGTGCACAAGGGTTGAAACCAAAATCCCATAGATGGAAAAGGGGCAGCATCTAAAACATACACAAAGCAAGAGGGATGTTATGAGTATTCAGTTGATTCCAGGGTTATTTTTGGACAGAGCTGTGCTGGTTGGATTCGATGATCTTAGAGGTTTTTTTCAACCTAAATAATTCTATGATTCTATTTCCACCTCAATAATACCTTCACTTTAAGGCACTGCTCTCAAAGGAGTCATCTCCAAATAATTCCAGAGATCTAGATTTGATTTCCAGAAGGTAAATGTGAACCAACAAGCCTCTACTCCTCTAAGGAGTATTTTCCTCTAGTCCTTTCTCCAACACCTCCTCCTGATCCTACAGGTTCTGGGTGTGATTTGCCTGGCTTTAAAAACCAAATTCTCCAGATGTCATGGGATCTCTTTATCTCCTCTGTTTAACCCTGGTGCCCTGATGTGTAGGTTCTTGCACAGTTCCATGTTTGGATGCTGATTCCTCCCCAGCTCAGTCCCTGGGAGGGTGAGCTACACGAAAGGCAGACTTGGAGGCTTTGGAAAAGGTGGTGGCATCTTCATTCCTGATTGATGAATTATCCCATGAGCAGCACAAGAAAGGGTTTATCTCTGAAGTGCCCACTGGCTGCTTTGCTGAAGGAAACCCCCATATCTCCACCACCACTTTGAAGAGGATGACAGTGAAGCCAAAGGATTCCTGAGTGGAATTTTGACCCCCTCCCAGTTCCACAGCAGTGAAGATGATGGGCACGGCTCAGCCTCTACAGCAGAAAGAGCTCTCTCCAGGTGGCCTTTCCTGGCAGCAGAGGGACATTTCAGGGGTGGGATGCTCTTAAAGCAGCTGGAGGAACCAGTTATTCAGGGCAGATGCTGAGATAGCTATTGAGAGTCAAGCAAGGAACAGCAGCAGTGGGGTGACTTTTAATCCCTGCTGGCGTGGACTGGGATTAAAATTCATGAGGTTGAGATGAATGGCCACCCATCCCAACTCACACCCCAACACACCCCTGGCCATGAGATTAATGTTCAGACAGAATTAATCCAACATCATCTTCTCCCTGACCTATTTGGGCAGGGGGAAAAGACCCACCAAAACCATCTTGCAGCATCCGATGTGGTGCCACCACCATGGGCTGGTTCATACCCCACTGATGCTTCTCCCCCTTCCCAGAGGACACCTGGGGGGACAGAAGAAGCTGGAACATCCTTGAAAGCTGCTTTAGGACAAAGGGAAAGACCTGGAGGATGCAGCTATTGCTGAGCAGCTTTAGCTCCTCTCAGTCATCCCAGATTAGCTCCTTGGAACTCACCAGGAACTCTCCAGCTGTTTCACTCGCCATGTTTGTGTGTCAGACCAAACATCTGTGCTTTTAAACCTGGGATTTTCAGATCATATCTGTACATTTGGATGGGGAAAATAACAACACAAACTACCTATTAGGGGAGTTTTGAACAGAGCCACCATTATCTGTTCCTCTCCACCCCCCATATCACCCCTCCTCTTCTCCCTCCACAGGCAAAGCACTTCAACAGATTTCAGGAAAATGCAGGGAAAAGCAATTTCTGTGGTCAGTGTTTTCCCACTATGTCAGAGAGGAGCTACCAGAAACACAGTCATCATCTCCTCCTGCCTCCCCTGCTGCAGGAAAGCACCTGACTCAGGACCTGGGGCTTGAGGGCCAGGTGGATGTCCCAGTAGGAACTGGGAAAGGGTGCTGGTTGGTTTCTGGGGTTCCTTCTCCATGAGCTCCACACCAGCCCTCTCTTCACCCTCCCAGACGTGGAGCAGCCTTTTGTTCCCTGCTGACACTTGTCCCCAGCCTCACTTGAAGAAAAGAGTTAAATATTTCAGCAGGGTCTAAAATATCTCAGATGATCAGTGTAACCATGGGGACGGTGATCTGGGCTTCTGGTCTGACCCCCCACCAAAGGGGAACCCAATATCCCACAGTCAGGGTCATCCCACAGCATCTCTGCTCTCCCTTCTTCTTCAGTTTTTCCACTAAAAGCCATCTTGTGCTGGTGAGGATGTTTTAATGCAGACAGAAGCCATGGAACCAGTCTCCATCCTTGGAGATCTTCAAAAGCCATCTGGACACGGTGCTGGGTAACCCTGTTTGAGCAGGGGGGTTGGACCAGATGTACCTCTTCCCACCTGAACCACTCTGAGATCCTTTTGGGTCATGCTGGGGATGTGTTGTCTTCCCAGTGGCTCTAAAGGGACTAATTTTGGGCTGGAAGGGACCTTAAGGACCATGCTATGGGCAGGGACACCTTCCATTAGCCCAAGTTGCTTGAACCTGGCCTTGGACACTTCCAGGGATCCAGGGGCAGCCACAGCTTCTCTGCCCAACCTGTGCCAGGGCCTTCCCACCCTCAGAGGGAAGAATTCCTTCCCAATATCCATCTAACCCTGTCCTTGCTGCCCAGCACCACCCCAGGCTTATCTCTGGGTCCCACAAGGTCCTCATGACCCAACAGCATCTTCATGTGGGGCATTTGCTTCCTTTCTGCTTCAAAAGACCTGACATGCTACAAGAGCTGGGATGTCACACACCAAAATTGGGGGTTTAACATCTTGGCAGGTAAATCCATGAGTCACAAAGCACAGGAGCACACAAGGACATCGAACTGCACAAGCCCTGCAGGGACCAGAGACCTTGGTGGGGCAGGAGAAGGGAGATCTGGTGCCTCTTGTTCACCCCAAGTGGGTCCCTGGAGCAAAGTATTCCCTTATGGTACAAGGATCTGCTCACTTGCCATGAGCCAGGGAGCCAGTCTGGAAGCAGGTGACAATCTGAGCAGCCAAGGACAGCGAGGTGTCCCATCCTTTGGTCTTCACCATCACCTCCATCCTTCCTCCAAGCTTCAGCCTCAGGGGCCCAGCTATTGGTTCAGCATGAAAGAAGAAGGGCACAGCTCTTCTTGTGTGCCCTGCACACCCACCCTCCCTCAGCCAGCCCAAGGGAGTTGCCTCTTGTTCCCTTTCCACCCATTTTATGGAGGAAATCAGCACAAGGATCAAAGGAGGCTCCTGGTGGGAGTGGCGAGGGCAGTAACCAGGGAGGTGACAGTGAGGGGACAGGGGCTGAGCAAACTGGGGGGTTGTTCCTTTGTGCTGGACCCTCTGCTGAGGAGGGGGAGACAAGAAGACCTGTCTTTGGGATGATGAAAGAACTGGGGGGCTAAATGAAAAAGTGAGTTCCTCCTTCTGCTTCTCCTGAGTGTGGCTGCACTGGCTCATCCTCAAACGACCCCCAGGTTTTACTGGGAGAGGAAAATTTGATGTAAAGTCTTACCCTGGAAGTCCTTTGGTTGCATTAGATGAAAGAAGTTCTACTGGGGTAGTGAAGTGACCACAGTGAGGAGTAAAGTCCCTGCTGAGCTGAGCCCTGGCATTCCCACAACATGGACTAACAGAAACGGCCTTTTTCCTTCCTTTTCCCCAGGAAGACTCCAAAATGAAAAGCATCTCTGGCATTTGGCTATCCCATGCCCACCAGCAACGTCTGTGGTTTGGGTGGAAGAAGAACTACAGGTTTCCAGTGCAACTTCTCACTCTCCCCACACGTCCTTCTATCCCCTGTGTGGTTTTGGGAGCAAAATCCACGTTAAGGCAGACAGAAGTGGATTTTTAATGTTATTTTTAGGGACCCTTTGCAGTGCCTGATCTTAAGTGCCCTTAGCAGCTCCAGGAGGACAGATCCCAGCCTGCTGCTTGCTCCTCTACCAAGGGAGAGAAGAAACTTCCCAGGGATGTGCATCACTTGCTCATGGATGTTCTCTATTCACCCCAGGCCGTTTCATCCCAGCTCTTCCCCAGCAGGACTCCTCGTGGGATCCTCATGGCCTCAAGCTGGTTAAAGGCAGGGCCAGGTTGTATTTACCTTGGCACCTGATTGCCAACGCTCTGCCTTCCAGAGTCCTCCTATTTCCTTCTTGAGTAATTAATTAGCAGCTTGTCAGTGGGGGGAGAAGGAATGAGGAGCTTCACCTCATTGTTCCTGTGTCTTTTGCCACTGTGGCCAAACCCTTGGTCATACCACCAGCTGGAGTCTGTCACAGCATTGCAAAATATAGAAATTATCAATAAACCCCCTGAGATCCCTCTTTTTGGACGTTACAGCTGCTCCCAAAGATGAGATCCAAGGTCACCCAGAAGTGCCCGAGCTGATAAAAATCCCCACGACGTGCCAAACGAGCCCAGCGTATCACGATAATGCTCAGGAAGGTGAAACACCTGCTGTGTCTTATTTCCAAAGTTCCTGCTGGGAATAAAAGAGATCTCTCTCCTTGCTGATTCCCGAGTTAATCCCGGGCTCCATGGACTTCCCATCCCAAGTGCACCTCCCCGGAACGCGCCGCTGGCACGAGCTGCTGTCCGACTGACCCACTTTGTTCTACCAAACTGGGTGAATCAGGACAAACCCACCTGATTTTCATTGAGAAAACACAATTCCCACCGGGCAAGGGACGATCCCGGCCTCGCTCTCCCCACTGCACGTCCCCTCCTGACCTATTTAGGGAAGTGCTGCGAGCGGGGGTTTCTGCACCGTGGAAAAGCCTAAAATTACACCTCCCTACAAAGAGCTGGGATAAATTGACCCCTCTAAGCAAAGGGGTTGCCAAGCTTTTATCTTCTCCTCATTGTCAGCCGACACTGGAGCGGAATAATGAGACGATACGGGGCCGCACGAGGCGGGATTGGAAAACTCTGCCGTAGCAACTCAATTGTGTCCGTGGTGCCTGCGTTGGCTTTTATATCCAGCTACTGGCTTGGAAAGCTGCTCCTGATCTCACACTCGTTCAGCACAGCTGCATTTATGATTTTTGTCCACTTCCCACTGCCCAATGTCACGGCAAAGTGAATTATTTGTGGGGTTTGGATTGGGAAGGTGAAGCGAGGGATTGATCCCGTTGCGTTTTCGCACCCTCCGTCCAAGCCAGACCCCAAAGTCTCAGGACACAGATGATTTCCTCTTCCCTGCAGAGGTTCTGCAGTGGCATTAAAAAAAGTGCAATGAAGGGAACAATAAGCACTGAGATGTGTCTAAAATTAGCGGTTTACAAAACAATCCCGAGTTTATAATACCCCGAGTACAATAAAAGCCAAGAGCGAGCGGGCCATTTATTTAAAAACTGCAGGATAAAAGGAAACCTTGATCACAACTGTTATCAGGGGGGCAGATCTGGCTTTATTGTGTTGCAGTTTTGCTGCTAACCGAAATAACTTTCCTAAAATTGTCATCATGCTGTTTAAAATTAGCTAAATTGAAGCAGCACACCAAAATCCCTCTGCCTTGCCCAAGTGATGAACATGAGAGCAGCCCACAGTTCTTCCCTATTTTCTGCCACGGTTTAAATTCCAGTATATTTGCCAATGGTTTTCCCTTTATACATCTTCACTCCTCACACAGAACATGGAAGGGTTGATTTCCATGTGATCTTCAGTTATTTTTGCATTTTGGGCCTCACGTGGCAGCAAAGCTGCAGTTCCTGCACTGGAAGTGAATGGGTAAATTAAGAGGAAAACACCAAAGTTGCATTTGCTTTGGTGTTGTTATTATTTTTAATGTAAGTTTTAAACAAGGAGCAAAACTGGAGACAATAGCAGTGCCAGAAAAATCCTCCTCCTTCTGCCAGGGGAGATGAAAATGTCCTTTAAAATGCCAGGAGGGAAATAATATTTACAAATCACTGCTGAGAGGAGGGATGGAAAACTGGCAGGGGATCGGAGATTATGCAGCATCCAACTTCTGCTGTCCCTCACCACTGGGAGAGTTCAGATGGAATTGGAGTTGTCAAGGGGATAAAGTCACTCTCAAGGAGAACAGACTTTTCCTTTTGAAAAGCCTCTTCCAAGGGAAAAACACAGATCCATCAGAAAGCTGACCTTGCACTTGTCTAAGGGGGTGAATGTGCTCTGAGCAGGGATCCAGGGGAGATTTCCACAGGCTTTTCCCAAGGAGAGGACACCAGTGGGACATGCCCACTACCAGTGTCTCAGTTTCTTGCATGTGAGATAAAAAAAGAGCCCTAAAGCACAGAACCAAATAAAAATGGACATTTGGGTTCCCATGGCCTCAAAAACAGGTATGTACAGACTCCATGATCCTCAGGTCTCTCCATTCCTCCTTGGAAATCCACACCAAGTCCTATCTCCTTGCTTTTCTCCCCATCAGACACATCAACCACCTTGGTAGATGGTTGGTGGATCACTGGAGACCTTCCAGCCATGATTCAGCCCCAACACAAGAACAGCCAGCAGCCACACCACTCAGAGGTACAAGCAGGTCAAATCCTAACCTGCCTCACAAGGTTTTCTCATCACCAGAACTAGAACTGGATGGTCTTTAAGGTCCCTTCCAACCCAAACCATTCTGGGGTTCTGTGAGGATATGTTCTGCCCCAAATTCTTACCCAGGGAGCAAACAGGAAACAGGATTTTTTGGGTGAGTGAAACCAAACCTCAGTGAAACACAAGGCAGTTTTGGGAGATGTTTCAGCTGCAGCTTCAGCTGAAAAGCAACCATTGCTAAGATGGTTACACCCTCCTAAGTCTAGAGAGAGTCACAGCAGGGGCTAAAAAGTCCTTTTTAATTGAAAATCCTTCAGAGCTGCAGAATCCCAGCCCAGAAAAACATTAACCCCGTAACCAGTAACCGGTCCCAAACACCACCAGCTCCTCAGTCCAGCTCCCTTCCCCACCATCAGGGGGAGGAAATGAAAACCAGATGGACTGGGCAGGGGAGAGATCAATCAGATCATCTGGTCCTCCCCACCACACAGCAAAAGGCTGTTCCCTACAAGAAATGTCCCAAATTACTCCATCCAATCTCACTTCTAAAAGTCCAAAGCGATGGAGTTTCCACCTCTTCTCCTGGGATATGACTTCTCCCTGCAGGAAGCCTTTCCCATCAAGGCTTTCCTTTTGAAAATGTCTTCATTTCAATTTGCAGCCCCCCCTCCCCTCTCTCCCCTGCCTGAATGCATTTATGAACTACACTAATGAAACAGATTAACACCAAAAAGGAATTACAATTTAGGAATAAATTAGTTTATTTTCCTTTTATCCTCCACCAAAAAGCCTCGACGTGTCAAAGAAAGTCTGAGTGTCTCTGAAATCTTCCTTTTTAAATTGGTCCCACTGCTCATAATTACACCTCCCTCTATACATACAAGTTCCTTTGCTTTTCTTTCCCCCCTCCTTTTTTAGGGAGGAGGGAAGGAAGGCAGAGAAGGAGCAAGAAAGGGTGGGATAAGGGGAGAGTGGAGAGGGACCCATCCCATCCCACCACTTTAATTGCTTGCAACACTCCCCAAGTGCATGAAAATGAAGTTATAATGCCAGTGTTGCCTGATGAATATCCCCAACTTCATTCCAGAAGCAGGACCAGGGTTTATCCGGTTATTGGTTTTCCTGCAGAAGGCAACAGCTTCCACCTCCCACAAATACCAAAGAGGAGAAAGGACGAGCTCTGGCCAAATCATGGGCTTGGGGAAATAAAAAGACCAAGGGCCAAAAAAATATTAGTTGTTCCCAAAGATTGGAAGAGCTGCAAGAGACAAACCAAATCCCAAATATCCACCAGGCTGGGGGTTACAACATATACTGATAAAGGGGGTCAAAAATGCAATGGGTTTGACTGAAAACCTCCTAAAAAGAGACTAAATTGGAAAACTCAACATCAACCTGCCAATACCCAAGCCTGATGGTAACAGCCATTCTAATTTATTAACAAATACGGTTATTTTGGGGCTTAAGCATAATGGAAACTCTCACACTTCAACAAATAATGACCCACTGGATTTAAGAGCCTCCTGCTGCTTCAGGGCCTGTTCAACCAACAGGAAAGGGAAGGAAAGGACAATTAATAGTTGATATTTTCTCAGTCTACACTTTTTAAGGCTTCTCTTCATTATCAGCTTCAACTTAAATGTGGGTTCTGTGTTTCCAGGAAAGCCTGGAAAACATATAGATAACAGAAATTATGGGGAAAGGGGATGGAAAATGGGTGGAATTATCCTCTTGGTCTTCCCTACATGACTTGCTGGGGTTAGACATGCAACATTTGGATGTTACAAGGGCAATGCCCCCTCTTTTAGAGGCTGTGCATTCAGTCCAGCCACATTACATGGAATCATGGAATGGTCTGGGTTGGAAGATCATCTTGTTTCAACCTCCTGCCATGCAGGGACACCTTTCATAGCCCAGGTTGCTCCAAGCCTTGTCCCACCTGGCCTTGGACACTCCCAGGGATGGGGAATTTCAAGGCTGTTCCCATTCCATGAGTGTTCCTGCTGCTTCCACCACCACAGCTGGTGCCCAGCCCAGCTCAGCTTCACTTTTAAAGGTCTACACCCATGTCAGGAGTTTTGCTGGCCATGTATCTTCATTTTCTCTCATTCAAAACATTCAACCCCGTGTGTGAGTCCTTGCCACAAAACCAAAGAGACCATTTTGGGTGGGAGGGTTGCTCCAGGTAGGAATACCTACCAAAAAGGATGGAAGGGAGCTCACACTGCAGAGGAGCTATCTGCTTGCATTAGCAGCAAAGGTTATTTCCCACCCTTGCACAACACGTTCGAATATTTAAGAATATTCAGTCGATTTCCACATCTCCTGTGCCCTTTATTTTCCCGATGGCTTCTCCTGGATGGGAAGCACGGGAAAATCCAAACCGAGCCAAGCAAAGAGCCAGGAACCACTGAAGTCACTGACCCGAGGCCAACTGCGGGTGTCTTGTTGAAAATGCAACTCACAGAGAGCTGCAAGACTAGAAATGTGTATTCTAAAGGCTCTGACACTTCTTAGAGGTCTAAGAAGGAGCAGTGCTGGAAAAAGGAACTGCACATCCGAGGGGAAAGCCGGAGCTGCCACACGTCTCCCTTTCTTGGCTGTGAGGAGCAGCAAGGAAGTGATTATCCAGCATTTATTTGCAAAATCACAGCCAATAAATCCAACAGCAACAACACCCTCCCCTGAATCCCTTGGTCCTTGGTGGGGGGGAAATGAAGGAGGGGTGTAGGTCTCACAAACAGGCAGGAGCTCGTCATTCCAAAGCTTTCTGGGAAGAGTTCAAGCCTATAAGGTGGAATATTCACCCAGGCTTGCCCCTTCTCCCTCTGCACACCCTGTTTTGAAGCCCTAGAAAATATCAAGCCCTAGAAAATATCAAACCCTAGAAAGGCAACGAAGGTTGTGAAATGAACTCCCCCTGAAAAGGTTAAAAAAATAAAAGGACCGGGTTGCTGAGTGAGGAAATGAGTAAGGGAGAGCAAGAGAAAATAAAATGGGACAGAAAAAGCCACCTCGGTCCTCCTCCCCTTTCCTGGATACACATACCATCACAAGAAAACCGTAGGAAGCGAATCTGACTGCTTTGAAAATCACCGAGGTCAAAAGCACGAGAGAAGAAAGGAAAAAGGATTAAACAAAGGGATGATATAATCTCCCCAGCCAGAATTCAAACCTTCGAGGTATAAATAGCTCCACTACAGGGCTCGAGTCAACCACTAATTTACAGTGCAATCAGGAGGGGGAGGCAGATACCCATCCCCACAAGCAGATTAATCCTTAATTGCTCGTTTTTGCATCTCTGACACCTCTCTTTGAAGTACCAAAGCTGGTACCGGCTCACAAAAGACGCTGGTGAGCCTGAAAATTGGTGAGAGATGAGCCTTGTGGCTGCTTGTTGGGGGCTGTGACAGCCCCAAGCACAGTCCCAGCTGCTTTTGTGGGTCCTCCATGCAGAGAAGAAAGGAGATGGCTCAAATCCACGGGGATAAGAGACGATCAAAGCCGGGGTTGGCCCGTCTGAGAGAAAGGGAAGCACAACTCAGAGGATGGCTCGTGTTTCACAATGTTTTCCCAAGGCCTTAATTGCAGATAAATACTTACTGGGATATTCAAACACTTGTGAGCGCTTCAGTCGCTTCGGAGCTTTGTAAATCCCTCTGGAAATGCTCCTCAGGACAGCGTGAAGGGTGCTGAGATAAGAGGAGCAGCATCAGCAGGACCATCTGCTGGTGGGGATGGTGGCTTTGGGAACGGGACACCCAACCCCTTCCTTCTCCAGGGTTCTGTCCTGTCCCTTGGAAAAATAACTCCAAAGGAGTTCCTGCAGTCCCATCCCATTCCCCATCCAACTGCAACAGTTTTTAGGGTTTATTTTTCACCTTTATTTTTCACCACATTGTGAACTTCTGCACTGAGGTTCAAGAGCACATCCCCTGGGTGTGTCCTGGGGAGCTCTGGTCTTCCTGTTCCCATGTGCATCCCGTGTTCCCAACAGGAATTACTGAGTGTTTGGTGCTTTCCTAGTCACACCAGCAGGGTCCTGACACCCCCTGCACATCCTCATGTGTCTAGTGCACTAATTAACCCTCCTGCCCCTGCTCACTGAACCCCAGACTATTTAAACTTAATAAAGATATAATAATAGAATCACAGAATGGTTTGGGTTGGAAGGGACCTCAAAGACTATCTCATTCCAACCCCCTGCCATGGGCAGGGACACCTTCCACCAGACCAGGGTGCTCCAAGCCCCGTCCAACCTGGCCTTGGACACTCCCAGGGATCCAGGGGCAGCCACAGCTTCTCTGCCCAACCTGGGCCAGGGCCTGCCCACCCTCCCAGCCACCAATCCCTTCCCAATCTCCCAGCCAGCCCTGCCCTCTGGCACTGGGAAGCCATTCCCTGTGTCCTGTCCCTCCACGCCTTGTCCCCAGTCCCTCTCCAGCTCTCCTGGAGCCCCTTCAGGCCCCAAAAGGGGCTCTCAGGTGTCCCTGGAGCCTTCTCTTCTCCAGGTGACCCCCCCAGCTCTCCCAGCCTGGCTCCAGAGCAGAGGGGCTCCAGCCCTGCAGCATCTCCAGCCCCTCCTCTGGACTCTCTCCAGCAGCTCCACGTCCTTGTGCTGTTGTTCCCAGGGCTGGGGGCAGCTCTGCAGGGGGGTCTCACCTGAGGGGGCACAGGGGCACAATCCCCCCTGCCTGCCCTGCTGCCCACGCTGGGGGACCAGCCCAGGGCACGGGATGGGGCATCTCCAGCCTCTCCCCCACCAACACCCCCAAATCTTTCTCCTCAGGACTGCTCCAGATGGATTAAATGTCACGTAGGCTGGTGAGAAAAAAAATAACTTTGCTCTTCCCCCAAAACAGAAGTCGGACAATTCACATCCAATGTGGAGAAAGCACAAGGCAAAAGCCATCAATAAAAATGTTTAAAAAGCAGCAAATTTTACTAAACTCAGATGTGAAAGTATCATTAGAAGAAAAAACCCAAAACACCTTGTGTTATGAAACCCTCCAAATATATGTTAAAAAATTGTATAACAAAATTCTTCCATATTTTTGCTCCCAAGAATAAAGACCAGGGTAAATCACCAGCTGAAAGTTGTCTTGCTGTGAGCCTCTGTTAATAAAAATCAGTGTACGGATGAAATCATTCAAACTGGACGGCAGAGCAAAGGGTTTTAAAGTTACTTTTCCTTTTCAAAGGAAAAATCTGGCTCATGGTGAAGAGAAGCAGCAAATCAGTTCATGGCATTTCTTCCATTCCGTGCCTGAGAAAATTTAATAAAATTACAGTTTCTGCACGAGAAAATAAAGTCTGTTATTTCAGGCCCTGTTCAAAGCACATAAAAATAAAGAAATAGATAAATAGGTTTTGATTGAGCCTCTGGCTGGTGCTTTAAAGAGACTTTTAACAGCTTAACCTCTGAAGCAAAACAGTAACTGGGGAAGATCCTCCAGCAAAGCTGACCTCGCAACCTAACAACTGGCTCAAAACCAGTGCTGTACTGGTTTTGTGCCTTTTGTGCCTCCCCAGGGCAATATTTGAGGGTGGTTTCAGTGCTGCTGGTGGCACCCAAGCCAAGCCAGGCACAGTGGCAGCTGAAGAGCAGAAAATTCATTTCCTGTGACCCGTCATTTGGGGAAACAACTGGGGTTTCAGATTGGTTTCTGGCCCGTAACTGGTGATTTTGAGGGCACACCTGCTCTGGCAGCAGGAGAGTGTGCAAGCAGAACCCCCGTCCCCTCTGCTGCCTGTCCTTTCCAAGACAGAGAGGGAATTAAAAATCCAGCCAACAGCACCCATCCTGATCCAGCCCTTCACGTGGACCCCCTGGAGCAGGATTTATTCCTGGGGCTCCCTGCATGTCCCTGTTTGGGGAAGTACTGAAAGACAGAGCTCCAGCCCTTCCAGATAATTTGGGTTTTGCTCAGGTTTAACTCCTTCCCCCCACACCCTTCACACTGTTCTTGGTGATGATGTCCCACCATCTGCCTTTGCCACATCTCTAAGTTTGAATCCATCTGTGGGATGAAGGCAGGGAGCCACCGAGCATCCCAAGTCCGTGCTCAATTCCCATCAGTTCTTCCCACGTATCCCTCTGAGTCTTCTTGCATGGACTAAAACACACCAGCACAAAGTGCATCCCAACCAAATTCTTTCCTGAAAAGCCCACAGTTGCTTCACCATCTTTCTGCTGCTTCATTCCTTGGATCATCTCCCCTCTCCTTCAGAGCATTCCCATCCCTTCCACTCTTCTCTGTGCACAGGAACATGCAATAATTAAACCCCCAAGGGCTGAACCTGCAGAGACCTTCCTGCTCAGTCACACCTGTGCCTCAGAAGCTCAGATGACAATTCAGACACAAATACCCACTCATTTTGGGGGAGAAAAGGCAACATTTAATCCCCAAAACTAGTTTGTCTCAAATACAAAGGTTTTTGCAAAAACCAAGTCACGGTTGTTCACATGACCATGTTGACTCAGCAATCTGGGCTAGTGGAAAGTGTTCATGGCAAGGGGTTGGACTGGATGGTATTTAATGTCTTCCTGACCCAAACCATTTTATGATTCTGTGATTCTATGACTTCTCCAACCCCTTGTACAAGACTGGAAGCAGTCCATGCTAATCTTTTGTTTGTTTGGTTGTTTGTTTTTCATTTCTTTTATTAAAGCCCAGTTCTAGTTGAATTTCTAACCTACGAACTTCCTCTAGAACCTCAGCAGTTTGACCTTACCCTTCCTCAAAGCGCAGCCCAAGGTGAGACCTGATTTTGCCAAGAACATCTGCTGAGTGAGGTGCAGCCAAGCCAGCTCTGCACCAGCTCACCTTGCAGTGGGGAAAGAGCCACACAGAGGTCAAACACAGCCTTATTGCAGTGTAAACTCCACCTACATTTGAAATGTTTCACTTTAAAGAGCTTTTCCCCTCCCTCAGCCTGGCTGAATTGCTCACCAAGGCACGTGAACCACATCAGATGGGAGCAGAACCCGGCCAAGCTGTGATGTTTGCTCTCACACAGCCCCCGTCCTACCAACGCTCTCTGCAGCAGCAAAACCATGGGGATTGCAGTATTTCTGTCCCCAAATATTGCACAGTTCACCTGGTGCATCACCCCCTTCCTGCACTACACCAGAGCCAAGGCATGCAAGGGACAGAAGCACCTGAGTGGCAGAGAGGATGGGAGAGAAAAGGAAACATCTTGCAAAACACATCGAGCTTGATGGGTACCTACAGAACCCGTGCAAAAAACAGGTTTGGGAATTAAAGTCCCTGCCCCTGAGCAACAGCCAACCAAAATCTAGTTCTTCTCTAAAACTGCCCTCCTCTTTGGTCCCCAGAGAACCCTTCTGTGTCCCCCAAGAAGCAATTTACCTCCTTCCCCAGCGAGCACATCCCTCGGCTCCACAGGCACCAAGCGTCCTCTGCCTCACCCAAAGAGGAGCTCTATTTTGCTGGAGCTCAGAGCAACTGGTGGAGTTTTGTAGGAGTGGTAACACATTTTGTGTCAGAGCTGGAGGATTTACGCATCAAAAGCTTGTCTGTTTGTCCCCAACTGCAGCCAAACGTTTTACCTGCCACCAGATATCACCTCCCAAAACACCCACCCTCCTCGGGCCACCACGGGTGAAGAATCACAGCACCTGGAAATTCTCAGGGAATCATTCGTTTTCCCAGCCTGCCACATAGATCCGCACATAAAAAACACCCCCCGAATATCTGCTTGCCCTCAGAGTGACTCTGTGTGAAAAGGGACAGGTACCAGTGCTCTGCACCACAAGGAGACCATCCATGTGTGCAACATAAGTAAGGCAGATCCATCCAACCACCGGGCAGAGCTGTGAGAGGTCCACGTGCCACTCGCCAGATTCCAAATGTGGTTTTTCACTCCTTGTTTTCAGTCATTGCATAATCCACGGAAGATTCAGACAGCAATATTCAAGGGAAAGCCACTGGTGGAAAGGGAGGAAAACACCGGTGACGGTGCCAGCCTGACAGGGGATTTCCACGCTTTGCTCTTGGAAAGACCTCATAAGATGGATATATTTGCTTTAGCTTTCAGCAAGGGACCTCAGGGATTTGGATTACAAAATCCTTAAATAACATCACGAGAACAGAGTTCTGGAAAAGGAGATATGAGAAGTTAATGGTGTTAGCAGCAACCACTGACCGGGCTAATCCCACTGCTGACCGAATGTACTCCTGGAACCTGCATGTGGTTTACAGCTCACAGTAAGGTCTGGGGGCAAGAAATCTATCAGGTACCATTCCATAACTTCATGGCTTCTGGTTTATATCAGCTGGGAGCAGATGTTCTCCTCTGGCCCCTCAAGCTTCAGTGACCTCTGTGTTTGGTACCATAAAGCAGCTGCACTCGTGCCTGACCAACAAACCCAAAGCGTGTCTGATTTAAATTCTTCCCCTTGTCTGTCAGAAGGGACCTTAGAGACCATCTAGTCCCATCCCCTGCCATGGGCAGGGACACCTTCCACCAGCTCAGGTTGCTCCAAACCCCATCCAACCTGGCCTTGGATGTTTCCAGGGATGAGACAGCCAATCTGTCATCAGCCAAAACTGAAGGATCTATTTTAGTGAGGATGGGGAACAACTCAACCCTCTCACAGGACCAAACACAATCAAAACAGGGAGGTGTCTGAAGCCACCAACATGATAAAGAACTGTCCCCACAGATTCAGGCCCACCAGTAACTATGTTTAGCTGCAATTAGCACAGCTGGATCTCAGTGGTGACAAGGTTTTGAGGAAGCCCTTAACCTTAGCACCCAAAGGTGGCTCAGAACTGGAAGCCAGGCTGCAGACCACAGCTGCAAAAGCCTCCCCAGAGCTGAAGCTGTGGTTGCTACGCCCTGGCAACGTATTTTTTGAGGCAGCCACCAGTTTGGTGCAGCTCCCCACCTGATTCAGGCAACAGGTACATCAGTTGCTGGTATCGGTTTCTCAGGGCTGAGTTTCAAGAGAAACGACGTGTCTCAGGAGGATGTGAGAGCTGTTGATGTCTGTGCACTGCTAGTTATGCCTAATTAACATAAAAATGAGGTTTTTCCTAATCACCTGCAAGAGGAAACCTGCTCTCTCAGAACAAGCTAGTGAGAAAAAAAAAATAAATGACTCTTCAGGGAGGTAGTTGTCAGGACTAGGATGGAGGGTGGATGTGTTTATTTATACCCAGCAGCTCCAGGTAGGGGCTGCAGGTCCCGACACGCTGCCTGGTGTGGTTTCTACAAGGTTTTTCTCCTTCCCATCCCCATTCCACAGTCAGCTGGAGGTTGTGTGCTGGGTACTGATGGCACTGTGTGCAGCACTTCCTACATATCCCTCCAAGGGTATTTTTAGGATGCAGCAGGCCAGGTCAGCTCTCCTCAGTGACGTCAAATTCCATGCAGAGGTTTGAAGGTTCAAAGGAAAGAGGTGGGGAGAAGTGCTGGTGGTAATTTGTGATCTCTGGGCTCAGGGCAACCTCTGCATTTCCAAAACACACCCCAAGGGTCAGCCTGCCCACCCACAAGCCCCGAAATGTGAGAGCAACCTTTAAAGGTTTGAGAAGGGCTGCAGGTGTTGGTGGCTTCGACCGAAACTAGGGGAACAAATCTTCTGAGTGGGGGAAGAAAATACTTCTTGGCTTGGCCACCATCCAAAGCAAAAGCCACCAGGATGAACCCACCACCTCCTCCTGCACCTCCTGCAGGTTGCCCAGGGAGAAGATCAAGCCACGGCACCTTTTTGGAGGGGCAAACTTTAAGGGAAGGGGGCAGTGGGTCCAACTGCTGGAGGGCACAGCTGGAAGGGATGGAGCTGCACAGCAGCAGCACCCTGATGACAAATTCAGCTTCAAGTTACTACAGGAACACATACCAGAGGAAGGAGCCAACCACAATTACTGACTTATCTCGCAGGAAAGATATTTCAGTTATTGTGGGTAGCACCGAAAACAACAGCCCTGGTGATGGGCAGTGGGGAACCACACGTGTGGAGCTCCTCTGCACATCCCCAGGGCACGTCAGCCTGGCTCCCAGCTCCCCACAGAGGCACAGGCAAGGAAAATGGCTTTGGATGGGCTTGGTTGAAATAAGATGTGTGGGTTTTGTCTCAAAAACGTGGGACTCAGCAATGCACCGGTACTTTGGGACCACAGATGCTGCACCTGTCCCTGTCACTGTGCCAGGGGCATTTATCCCAGTAAATAAAGGAGCTCTCCCAGTTCCCCCCATCAAAGCCAGTTTTAAGTACCTCACACAAAGTATTTCAGATACCTCACACAAAGTATTTTAGATGAACATCCCAACATGTTTGCCTTAACCTTCTTTACTGTCTACGAGAATAAAATAAAGAATTACAAGCAAATTATTTAATACCATCAGGTTCAGTCAAATCTTAAGAGAGGATGCGGGGTTTAGAGTTGATGTAGAATTTAGAGTAAAATAAAAAACTTAACTTTGCACATGAAACCTGGTTTGAAATCACCCAAACTTCAAGTCTTTCTTCCCTCACTCTTCCTATTCCTACAAGACTCCATAATTTTAAATATTAGATAATTTGAGCCTGCAGCTTGAAAGTTTCCCCAAAACATCAGCTCTTGCTTTGTGCAGACAGACTGATGATACTGTAGCTCATTTGCTTAATTAGAGATTTACAGAAAGCTCTCTATAGGAGAAGGGAAAACCCTTCAAATGAAAAGCCTTCAGTGCAGAGTCAAGAGACCATCCACAATGGCTGTTTACTCTCCTCTTGTACGTAATTTTGGGCCACACAACATCAATCAGCAGCTGCCACTGATGACATTACACTTCCTAAATTACAAAAGTGAGCTCTGCAAGAGGCCAAGCACAATTATCCCAAGCTTTTCCCCAACAGGAGGGTGCTGCTTTCAAAAAATTGAGATGAGAAAAGAAATCAGTGTGTGGAATAAAAAGACACATCCCAATGCTGTTCCCTTGATTTCAGCAGCTTTGTTTCCATCACTCCATCTTTCCTTCCCCATCTCAAGCCCTTAGTTTTGGCTGGCCACTGCACCCAGGCACCCAAATTGTCCTCCCAAGGGGTGCTCAGGTATTGTGGAGCACGGGGAGAAGGCTTGCAGAGATGTGCAACTTAGTAAGGAACAATAATTCATGCAAATCCCTGCTCCAAGCAAATTCCACAGGAGCGCATCTTATCGCCAGCCAAATGAAAAGCAGGGATACACTGCAGAACTGTGAAACCCCATTGAAAGAATTCACTCTTGTTGCAGCTTGAATTTCCCCCTCTCCTCCCAACAAACCCTCCACCGACACCAAACACCAACCAGCCTTTAATTGCACCCGTTAATCAGAAATGAAAACCACAACTGGGAGAGGAAGCAAAGCCTGGGCCCAGTTTGGGAGTCTCTGTGGTGACCCCCAAGGAGGGGAAGACCCTCTTTGCTACAGCAAGAGGAGGCAGAGACCAGCAGTGACCATCACATCACCCTGGTGGTGCCTCCAAGCACAACAACCACAGCAGAAATGACCCAGCAAGGCAACAGTCCAGATGTTACAGCAGCATAAAAACTACTCATAAATCCATTTAACTCTGCACACATTTGTGTTTCCTTTTCCAAGTTTGCCCAAGAGTTTAGTGCTTTTAACATCAGGGATTTTCCTCTGTTTCATCTATCAAGAATTGAGCTCTCTCTTGCCACATCTGGAGATGGACCAGCTTTCCACAGAAGCTCGAGATGATGAAAATAAATGAAAAAAATATATTTTTAGTTTGGTTTGGGGTTTTTTTTTACCAAGATGGCAAGTTAGAACCTGAATTCCAACTCAACCACTGGGTTTCAGCAGAACAAAAAATTCCCTGTGCTGAGTGCTCTCAAATAAGAGTCATGTCCCTTCCAACTCCGCACCAACAGAGACCTTATTATCCTTTGGGGGAGGAAGTCAGATTTTTTCCACTTAGTTACGTTCCCAGGTAGTTCTTAAATAAGATTTCCCTTCCCTCTGTGTTTAAAGGGACACTTTAGCACGAGTTACTGCCTGGCCACAGTGCCATCACTGTGTGCTGAACCCTAAAATAGAGCGACGACCGTCGGGCCACTGGGCAGTGATTTCATTTCAAGGGCAGGACAAATGAGAAGATGCCAAAATTAACAGCACTTCTTCCTACCTTAAATATCATAAGTCAATCGTCCACCTGCATGTCATCAGGAGCCCATAAAGGTTCTTCCAGTGGTGCCTCCTGAAAACAAACAGAAAACAAAGCTTTTAAAACTGGAGACTTAAAATTCAGCATCATTTTGGAAAACCAGGATTTTCACTGTGACCATCATGATGATTCTGCTTTGTTTTACCACATGCAAAATGCAGCTTCTCATTATGGCTCAAGCTGGAGACACACTCGAGAAAAATGACTTTTAAAAGAGAGAAAAATCGTGAGAGTTTCCAGGGTTCAAAGTGCTTTTGGGCAGAGGTGGCAGGAGGGAATTCCAGGGTGGCAGCAGCAGTTATGGACGGGGATGTTCCCTGAAGTTCCCAGCTTGGCCTGATATCTTCACTGCTGTTTGGGGTGAGGAAAGGGAAGCTCAGGGGGGTCCACAGCCAGAGGAAATAGGTAGTTTCTATCAAAGTGAAGGCACCACAATCACCTTGGGTGTTATTTCCCCACACACAAGAAGCTTGGGCATTGGGAAAAGGCAGTTCTGTGTGTGTTCATTCATCCCCACCCCAAGGGAAGGGGACAAACAGTGCATGGTGGTCACCAGCACTTCTGATGGCCACCTCCCCACGAGGCAGTAACCACTGACCCAAACCCCTCTGCACACAGACTGTGGCTGTAGGGTCAAGTGAGATCCTAAAGGGAAGAGGCTGAAGCCTGTCCCTGCAGTGCAGGTGACCTGCAGGGATGTTTGTGACGTTCTCACACCTGTGCACACACCACCTCCCTCCCCACCAGCTCTCCTGGTTCCAGCAGCACAGCCACACTCGCAGTGTCCAGACTGCTCCTGCCTGTCCCCCATTTTCACATGATAGCCAAGTCATTCCCACTCCCTGTGCCTCTGTTCCCCATCCCAAAATCCTTTTTACCCCCCCTCCCCAGCTCTTTTTACCCCAGTCCCCAGCAGGCTCCTTGCAGGAGTGTGCAGAGCTAATCCCACCTCCTGGGCTGCTGCTGCAAAGCACAAAATGAGAGGGAGACCTGAGGCACTTCTGGATTGGAAACTGAACGTATTTAACCAAATTAATACTTTTTTCCTATCGACATCTCTTCTGGCCAGCCTTGGGCAGGATGTGACCCAGCCATCTGCTCCAGCACTGCCAGGAGCTGTGGAGCTCAGACATAATCCCTGGGTGATCTCCTGGTTGTTTTTCATCCCGCTCAAGTGTTGACTCGAGCGCTTGTTCAATTAGACAAGCCCCAGCACTTCAATCAGATGGGCGCGCGGGGCTGATTTTCTACCTCCACGGAGAAGAAAAAACCTGATTTAGTCGAGGGTGAGAGAACCAGGGGCTTCAAAGCAGCGAGACCCGGGGCTCATGTCTGCTCTGAAGGCTGCCAGAATCGCTGCTGAACCCCAGCAGACCACCAGCAACTCCTCTGGAAGAGAAGTTGAGAGAGAGAGCGGATTGAAAGATATTGGGTCTGGCAGGGAGCAGGAGAGCTGGGTTCCTCTCCCAGTATTTCTTTTTTAAGGGAGCTGGGGAGCAGCTGAGGCATCTGCTTTCTCTTCTCTCTGGTGAATGATCCCCAGATGTTCTGAACTCGCTGGTCCCCCTGTACCACCTGCATTTTCTTCCTTATAATGCAGCACTTCCCAACACCTCCCAGGAATGCTGCTGTCCCAGGGCAGAGGGTTCTGAGGGTGCAGGAATGCAGCCCAGCCTTCAGCCTGTCCTCTCCTCCCTGTGCCATGGGGGTGAGGCCCTTCCATCCTTTGGTTAGCTCCATGCACTTAAACAAAGGGGGCAATTCTAAGGAGCCAAATTGGGAAGTTGGGTGTAAACAACTGTGCTGGTAATAATTCCATCTATTCCTTCATTCACAAAGCTGCCAGATTCCAGATGCAGCCTTGGATGGTGCCAAGTCAAGAGTAGCTGGAGGAGTTTGTATTCACCTCCAGCTTCAGGAAGTCTTGATGGAAGGGAGAGCTCCCCTTCACAGAATCACTGAATGGTTTGGGTTGGAAGGGATCTCAAAGAGCATCTTGTTCCACCCCCTGCCATGGGCAGGGACACATTCCACTAATCCAGGTTGCTCCAATCCAGCCTTGGACACTTCCAGGGATCCAGGAGCAGCCACAGCTTCTCTGCCCAACCTGTGCCAAGGCTTCACCACCCTCACACCCAACAATTCCTTACCAATATCCCATCCATCCCTGCCCTCTGGCACTGAGAAGCCATTCCCTGTGTCCTGTCCCTCCAGGTCCTTTTCCAAAGTCTCTTTCCACTCTCTTGAAGCCCCCTTATGCATTGCAAGGTGCTGGAAAGCCTCCCCAAAATCTCCTCTTCTCCAGCCTCCCTACAGTTACTAGCATCATCTGAGAGTTCAAAGGGAATCAGGAATGAAGCAGAGTTACTCCAGAGCTTGGAGAAAGACACACACAGCGTGTGCTCGTGGCTCCTCACAAGGCAAGGACAAGATCCTGCTGGAAGGAAAACTGGGAGACAACAAAAAGCAGCGACTGCAAAGACAGAATGAAAACAACAAGAGCTTATAAATGTCAGTGGCACACGCCTGCACGGGGTGTAGAGCAGGCTGTGTGTTCAGCTGGCTGTAAAAACACATCAGTGCCAGGAGAAGAGGGGAATTTGTGATGTGTGACTCGTAACCCTCATTGCCTGTGACGGGTGAGGAGCAGGCGCGGGCGGCGCTCGAGTGTGTCAGAGCACAGACATCACCCTGTACATCCTCACAGGAGGATCTTACACGGGTACCTTCTATCTACATTTGTCCTCACAAACTAGTCATGGGAGGACACCCAGATGCCAAAGAGCACACGTAGCCCAGAGTTGAGGGGAGCTGGTGTGTCCCACACTGGGCTCCTTCAGCCCCGACCCCACAAAAGCCTTTCCTCCTCACCCCGACCCCGCTGCACCCCAGCAGAGTAATCCTCTTGGCAGATAATCCCCCCAAAACACGGCATCCTGAGGATCAGCTGACTGTGGCAATCCCACCCCACAACCCACCTGCCCTGGGAGCATCATAATAATTTGTAATTATTACACCTTAGTTGTGTATTTTTGGATGAAAGCAACTCAACCTGGTGAGCACAAGCATTGTCCCAGCACAGCAAGGGTAAGGAAGGCATGTGGGATATAGGAAGGAACCTCCAGTCTCTACAGACAAAATGCAGCTCTCCAAGCCTGGCAGCGGTGGGAAACCCAACATTGACCTGATCCAGGTTAATGTTGTTACACAAAAAGAGCTTCAGTTATGAAAGAGACCACTGGACTCAGTGCCAAGAGCCTCCCAGTGCAGTCACAATCACAGAATATGCTGAGTTGGAAGGGACCCATCAGGACCATCCAGTCCAACTCCTGGCCCTGCACAGACACCCCAACAATCACACCATGTGCCTGAGAGCATTGTCCAAACACCTCTTGAACTCAGATAGTCTTGGTGCTGTGAGCAGGTAGTCCTGGTTTTGGCTGGGATTGAGTTCATTTTCTTCCCAGTAGCTGGTACAGTGTTTTGGATTTAGGGGGAGAATAATGTTAGTAACACACTGATGCTCTAATTGTTGCTGAACAGTTCCCAAGGGCTTTTCAGCTCACCTGGAGGCTCCAACCCCTGGAGATGGACAGATCCATGGGATGCTCCATTGATTTCTAGAGCTCAAGTTAGTGCTCAGAGAGAGTTCAACCACCATCAAGAAATAAGAGAGGCAGCTTATCCCACCAAACTGCAGCTCCATGCTGGCTTCCCATCAACAAGCAGGAAAATGCTAAGGCTGGGGAGTTCTTGGGGGTGAGGAGGTTCTGCTCATTTAGGGGTGTCCTGCCTGGGGCAGCACATCATTGTTTGAAGGATGGTGTGCCAGTGAGGTCCTTTGGTCTGCTGGCTCTGTGGAAGTCAAGGATAGAGGTCCACATGCAGCAAAGAAGGAACTGGTGTTATCAGGAAGGGGGTGGAGTCCCCATCCCTGGAGGGATTTCCAAGACATGTGGATGTGGCACTTGGGGACATGGGTTGGTGGTGGCCTTGGCAGGGAATGACTCGATTTGATGATCTCAAAGGGTTTTTCCAACTTCAAACAATTCTGTGGTTCTTCTGATGCTGGATCAACCTGCTTGTGTTTAAGGTTGGACAGGGCTTGGAGCAACCTGGGCTAGTGGAAGGTGTCCCTGCCCATGGCAGGAGATAGGAATTAGATTATCTTTAAGGTTCCTTCCAACCCAAACAACTCTGTGTTCTCTGATTCTATGGAACAATTTTACAGGGCAACACCACTTCTTTTATAAAAACAAGGAACAAGGTCACAGTCTAAGAAGTCTCTTTGGGAAGAATCCCACTGAGAAAGTGCTTTGGGAATTCAGACAATGGCAGCAGTTTTGTTAATCGAGAACATTAATGGTATAAAACCTTACACGCAAAAATGTTCAAGATCAGCAGTTGGTGAAGGTGGCCCACAGTTCTAGGACTTCTCCATCCCTTATTAAAATAATTAAAATAAAAGTAAGGCAGGTATTAGTTGGCTAGACAGCCCCAAATCCACCGCCTCTTAATCCACCTGAAAGCCAAGTGTATCAAGGCAAATTAAAGCTGCCTTTAATCCACACAAATCTCAGCCCAGGAATCTTTTCTTCCCTTACCTCCTGCCACGAGTTTAGTCCTGCCCCGCACCCCTTTGTGCTGCCAGAGCAAAACAACACAAAGCTCTGGGTTTTAGTAACAGGGAGAAGAGATTTCAGACCTCTCACGCACTCTGAGGTGGACACAGGGTTGTGCTTTGTTGCTTGGGTGAGACCAAACCCTGTTCCACCTGTGCTTGGTTTAATCACATGTATCGACACACATAAATTAGGGCAATTTGTGCATAAATTAGGCAGCATCATTATGCTAATTGGGATGGCATGATTGTGCTGAGCGTGTTTGCAATCTGCCACAGTCCTCTGGGACAGCACAGCGAGGGAGGTGCTGCCTCTGGAAAGGCTGGAGCTCCATTGGGATCCCACCATGGTAAGTATGGCCCCACGGTGACCCAAACCAAGCCTAAATAACTGAGGAGAAGGGTCAAAGAGGCCTGGTGTGATCTGGTTCCTCTGAAATGCTGGTTTCTCCTCCAAAAAGAACTCAGTTTCCTAAATATCACATCCCTGATGCACGAAACAGGTTGATGGGTGAATAGAGTGGCTGCCAGGAAAACAAACCCCCCAAGGTATATGTGAGGCAAATAAAGAGCAGGGGACTCAATTCCCTGCACTTTGTTGTATCAAACTTATCTGAAGAAATAAATCATCCTCACAAACACCAAGGCCACTGCACTGTACCCTTTCCAATCCCACCTGAATGGCAGCAGAGGTTGGGATGTTTGCTGGGATCAGGGATGTGCCATAAGAATATCCTGATGATCCTTGTCCTAAAAGCAAAAAACAACCCTAAATCTTTCCAAGTGAATGAGGAAGGATAACAAAGAAACAAATAAACTGCGAAGTGACAGCTTCTCCTTTTGGAATCACAGAGTCTCCAGAGTTGGAAGGGACCCACATGGATCATCAAGTCCAACTCCTGGCCCCGTGAGGGATACCCCAAGAATCACATCAGAGACTCAGTTAAACAGCCATACATGGAGAGGTCTCCCTGCAGTAGGCAATTATCAAGGGGTTTTATTAAGACCTCCAGGGTCTCTTATCAAAACATGGATTTTTTAGCTATCCCAGAGTTATCCAGCAGCCTGAGCCCCCAAACACGTGCAGGGCCATGGTCATGTCCTGTGGAGAGGATGGTTGTGCTGCTGCCAGTGATGTCCAGCTCCAGGGGCTGGGGCTGCACCACATCCCCCTCCTCCTTATGGGCACCAGGGGATGCTCCCAAAGTCATTCAGTTTTCCTCCCAAAACTGGTCACTAATTTACCTGCCAAATGGGACCATTATGATGACAAATGCCCGCTGTGGGACTTGAGCTCTCTCCCTTCAGAGGGAATTCGAGCTCAGTTTATTCTCCAGGATCCAGCCAGGAGTTTTTCCTCTGACAGACGTGCTGGCACTTTGCCTGGCTAGAAAACATACAGCAGAAGAGCAGCAAGCACTAAACTACTACCAGAAGTGTGAAAAAAAATCAACTTTGAGTAAACCATCTGGTAACACTCACTGAGCCACAGGTGAGAGCAAACACAATACGCTATGTGCAGCACCAAAAAATCACTGATTTTTACACAATAAGGGTGCAAAACACCAAACCATCCCAGGAACAGACACCCAGATGAAGGGGTTTTAATGTCTTTGACCGCAGCATTCCAGCACTTTTACATTTCTTTGCTGCTTTGACCTTCTAAGCACCAAGAGATGGATTTACAGCAGCACCCAGAGCTGCCCAGCTACAACACAGGGACAACATGGGACAGGCTGTCCAGAGAAGCTGTGGCTGCCCCTGCATCCCTGGAAGTGACCAAGGCCAGGTTGGATGGGGCTTGGAGCAACCTGGGCTGGTGGAAAGTGGGACTGGATGCTCTTGAATGAAGGTGAAAGGATAAAAACACCAGAAGTGCAGGGTCACACAGGGCTCAGGGGATGCTCCACAAGCAGCAGGAGCAGGGAATAAATTGGACTGCTCCAGCTGCAGACCAAAGGAATTAGCAAGACATGAAGGATAAAAACCCACAGCCAGTTTCCTTCTGCTCTTGTGCAGCTCCCCTCGAGCACGAGTGCCTGGGTGGGGGTTTTTCCCGTTCATCTTTCAGCAGGACCCCTCTAAGCAGTTTAGCAGTGAAAGCAAACTCATCCCTCCCTCCTTCACTCCCTCCCTAAGAAGGAATACGGATTCTGGCACGGGCCAGCATCAGCTCCTTAACACCCAGTAATTCCCAGGCATTTCTGAACACCCAGTATCTTATCACAACAACAGCTTTTAAACCTCTTCTCTGCACCCTTTGGTGATAATTAGTTTAAGGCTGTCACCAGCAGATCAGTTTTGGATTTCAGCTAAGCCAAAGGGATATGAAAAGGTTTTGTCCAAAGGCCCCCCACACCAAATCAGCTCAGAAAAGCAACACACAAAATACAAGCTGGCTGCCCCAGCCAGTTCCAAGAGTTTCTGCTCCTCTGAAGGGAGCACAGCAAGACACAATAAACAAGCTCAATGAAGTTCTTCTTCCCCGTTTTATTTCCCCTTAAAGCATCAGCCCAATTTGGTTTTGTTTCCATCACAGGCAGTCCCTTTAATCGCCTCTGACGGGAGCACAACGTGGGGCCACCCTGGTCCTGCCAGCTCCCAGTCCGTGGCACTCTGAGCTGCTCTGCCTCGCTACAGCAATTCCTGTAATTCAAGTCTGGCAAACAATCCCTCGGCTGAAAACGGGACACCATCCAATCGTTATCTCCTCTCTTCTAAAGAGAAAAAAAAAGAACTAAAAACAAAAAAATGCAGTGTATTTACCGTACCTGCCTGTTTGCTGTGCTGGCAGCACCACCTCGCAGGGGTGACAGCGACAAACGCCGGCAGCTCTCGCAGTTTTGCCTGTTGATGTCTCTCCTTTCATCCCAGCAAACAGCGTGTCAGAGCTAAAGGAGCAACTGAGAGCAAGGGAAGCATCCGGCTGCTTCCCTGACAGCTGAACAAGTCTCCGGGAGGAAAAGCTTTCCTAGGCTTCCAACCACAGCAACCCATTCTACAGCTGGGCTTGACGATTTCAAAAGTATTTTCCAACCTAAATGATTTGATAATTCTAACATGCAGTCACCTTAATTTTGGGGCTTCCAATTTTGGGGCTTCCATACAGCCTCACTGGTGTTTCTGACCTCAGTCATCTCTACCAACCCCCTCTGGGATTTCCACCCCCTGAAATAATATCCTAAAGACCCCAAAAAAGCCATAGGTTTTCCTGCAGCCGCATTAACCGTGGACCAATCCATGGCCAAGCGCTGGAACCCGGCACACAAACGGAGCTGAAAGGCTTTTCTTGGAATGGTTTCGCTCCCCACGACACACCTGATAAGGGCCCGGAGCGACGACACACCCCGAGATAAAACCAGCCGGGTTCAAATCTTCCGAGCCCAATCCTGCATCCCCAGCAAAGGGTGGGAAACAAATCCCTAAAGCAAACACGCCGTGCTTCAGGAGCCCATTTCCCTTGGCAAACCTCTCTGCCTTCCTCTCCTCGCCCGCTCTGGGTGCGCACGTAGAAGCCGTTCCCGGGCATTTTCCGAGCTCCTGTCTGGCTCTGGATGCAAGACTGATGTACAGTAGCAGCCCTGTGTCCAGGAACACCTCACAGTCTTCTCCTAGTGCTTGTAAAATTTGGGTGATGGTGTTTCCTAAATTGGAATGTGCAAAGAGACAGGGCAAAGCTGTTTGGAAGGAGGAATCCTTTAGAGACTGAAGTGATGGAGCTGGGAATAAAATAAATCCAGGGACACAGAGGTGGCAAATGACACCAAGAGCAACGTTCTGGGAAGCCAAAGGATGTAAAACCGTATGTGAGAGGCATTCATTAGTCAAATATGGGCATATAGAAGCACAGAATGGGTTGGGCTGGAAGGGACCTTAAAGATCATCTAGTGCCACCCCTGCCATGGACAGGGACACCTTCCACCAGCCCAGGGTGCTCCAAGCCCCATCCAACCTGGCCTTGGACACTCCCAGGGATCCAGGGGCAGCCACAGCTTCTCTGCCCAACCTGGGCCAGGGCCTGCCCACCCTCCCAGCCACCAATTCCTTCCCAATCTCCCAGCCAGCCCTGCCCTCTGGCACTGGGAAGCCATTCCCTGTGTCCTGTCCCTCCACACCTTGTCCCCAGTCCCTCTCCAGCTCTCCTGGAGCCCCTTTAAGCCCTTCAAGGGGCTCTCAGGTGTCCCTGGAGCCTTCTCTTCTCCAGGTGACCCACCCAGCTCTGGCCAGGCCCATAGGAGACTGTGTGCCATATGGATATAAGGAGATACACAAACAAGCTGTGACCCTACCTGAACACACCTTGGGAGGGCACGTCGGTCTTCCTGAGCTCCCACCAGTGAACCTGGAGCTGCCCAACACATTGTACACAGGGCAACGTGCAGCCCAGTCATTGAGGGCTCATTTCTAAGCAAAACAGTTGCAACCTTTCTATTCCTCTTCCTCTTTTGACTTCCTTAATGAATAAACAAACTTACAAAGTGGGGGGAAATAAACCCACTCGCACGACCAGTTGTCCTGTGCACAGCCCAGGTTTGCTGGGAGCAGCTTGGAAGGGGGAATGGACAGCAGACTTTGAGCAGTGCCATGGGGACATGAGCTGGCACGAGGCAGGTGGTAGGGCAGAACCTCACACAGTGCCACGAGGGCAGTTTCTGCTGGTGGCTAAAGGCGGGTTTTGTTATCGGGGTCGGTGTGTTAATCCAGCCCACTCCAAGAGCAGGGCTGGCAGGACACACAGCTGGTTTGTATCCAACCCTGGAAGTGTCCAAGGCCAGGCTGGACAGGGCTTGGAGCACTCTGGGCTGGTGCAAGGTGTCCCAGCCCATGGCAGGGGGTTGGAATGGGATGATCTTTAAGGTCCCTTCCAACCCAAATCACTGTAGGGTTCTATGATTTGTGTTTTCCCGAAGGTTTTGGGAAAGAAATCCCACATCCCATCCTGCTGTTGGCTTGCCAGATCTCGAATTCAAGAACTTCCATGTCTGGCCAAGGGGATATATGGATATATACCTCCAACCCACACTCCATTCATAGTCCCACTCCCTGCTCTGCCCACCAGTGCAAATCTCTGTGATGGAAACCTCCCTGTTCCTGCCCGGAGAGGTTTCAGTTTCATTGGGTTTTCCTGCCCATCATTCCACCAAACCCCAACCCACAGTCTGCCAAGCCCCCAGGCAGAGGTTCACCCACTTGAAGGCAACCCAGGATCTGGTTTTAAAGCAGATCCACATGACTCAGTGTGTGTGATGGAGTCAAGAGGTGGTTTCAGCTGGGATTTCTGTGCATGCAGGAGTTGGGACAGGGACAGGGACAGGGACATGGAGTGACCCTGCAGGAAGCAACCCCAGGAACAAACTCCAGCCAGTTATAGCATCGGACAGCGACAGGATGTTCTTCATTCCTCCCACAGATGGATTTCTGGATATAAATACATTGGGATATTGTGTTTTCCTCCTCCAGGTCACGGGATTGGAACCACAGCATGTCGTGCTGCTCAAAAAGCAACAGCTCCTTTCTGCCTGTCATTATCACCTGGATCCCTCAGCACCCTTTTTGCTGGCCCCATTTTGAGGGCCAGGCTCTGCACCTCAAGGTGTGTTCTCAGTGCTGATCAGGACACCTCATGACACATCTTGGTGGCACCTCAACCCCTTCCTTCTCCAGATGAACATTAAAAAAAACCCCACTCGATGAACATAGTGCAGAATAAGACTTTCAAAAGCTGAATATGGGGGACAAAAATTAGGCCAGAGCAGCAGAGATCAAAGGAGAATGGGTTTGACTTGTTGCACTGGCACTGCACCACCTCAGTGAGTTCATGGAAGAGCTTCACCTCCAGGCTTGAGTATCAGGCTCCAAATCCATTGTCAAAGTAAAGTCTGTGAATAAATCCACTCAATTTTACAGAATCATAGAATTGCAAAGTTTGGAAAAGGCCTCTTAAGATCACTGAGTCCAACCATCCCCCAGCACTGCCAAGGCCACCACTCACCCATATCCCCAAGGGCCACATCCACATGGCTCTGAAATCCCTCCAGGGATGGGGACTCCACCACTGCCCTGGGCAGCTGTGCCAGGGATGGACAGCCCTTCCCATGAAGGAATTTCCCCAATATCCAGCCTAAACTTCCCCTGTCCCAGCCTGAGGCCGTTCCCAATATCCTCCTGTCCCTGTTCCCTGGGAGCAGAGCCCGACCCCCCCCAGCTCCCCCCTCCTGGCAGGGACTTGCAGAGCCAGAAGGTCCCCCCTGAGCCTCCTTTTCTCCAGGCTGAGCCCCCCCAGCTCCCTCAGCTGCTCCTGATGACACTTGTGCTCCAGACACAAGTTCTTACAGAGAATGAGCAACAAATCAGCAACCCCTTTGCTAATATTTATTTATAAATGGCTTAACACAACACCCCCCTCACAAACAGGGATTGTCCTGCAGTAACTCCACAAAGGGAAGGGACTGACCCTGTGGATGCTGCAGAACCAGGCTCTGCTCTGCTGTGGATTTCTCAGCACTTCCTGGTCCGTTCCACCCAAATTCCCCCAAGCAGTGAAAGATTCAGGACTTGATTTTTGTTTCCTGCCAGAGTTTTGATGCTTCTGTAGGAGAGATACAGGGGACAGCAGGGCTAAACCTGCAGGACTCATCACGCCGGTAGCAGGATCCCTCCAGCTCCACACAAGGAGCCCCACCATGGGAATTCTGTAACCTTTGGACACACTGGAGATGGAAAGTGGAGCCAAAAGTCATGGACGAGACCTCCTCATGGATGGAAAATCTTTGCCTGAGCTGTGGTGCCAGATGTTCTGTGCAGCTGTGGAGCTTCACTTTAATACATCATGGTGATCTCCCATGGTCTGCGGAGAAATGAAGACGTCTCGGTTCCCCTCGGGGGTTTCTGGTTTGTTTCATTAGTAAAGACCCTGCTCCAGCAGCAAAATAATTTGTTTGGTTCTCTAGAAGTCCTCTGTATCCTTTGTTTAAAATAAAATTGCTGCTTTAAGTGGTTTAGGGTTTTTTTTCACCTAAACCTGCACATTTTCAGATCAAAAACCCCCTGCCACAGGCAGGGACACCTTCCACTGTCCAAGGTTGCTCCAAGCCCTGTCCAGCCTGGCCTTGGACACTCCCAGGGATCCAGGGGCAGCCACAGCTTCTCTGCCCAACCTGGGCCAGGGTCTCACCACCCTCACAGTAAATCCTATCTAAATCAACCCAATTATAGTTTAAAATATTCCCCCTTGTCCTGTCCCTCCACGCCTTGTCCCCCGTCCCTCTCCAGCTCTCCTGGAGCCCCTTCAGGCCCTGCAAGGGGCTCTCAGGTGTCACCTTCTCTTCTCCAGGTGAACCCCCCCAGCTCTCCCAGCCTCTCATAACAGAGGGGTCCTGCCCTGTGATCAACTCAGTGGCCTCCTCTCATTCCAGGAGGTCAGTGATCCTCCAGGCTTGGCAGCAGGACACTCTGGGCTAGGAGCAGGAGCCTGGCTTTGCCTCTAAGCCTGAGAATAGCCAAGGCACAGTCTCACCACCACATCTGATGGAGACGCTTGGGCACTGAAACTGATCCTGGCTGTGCAGGGTCCAGGACAGGGGCAGAAGATCCTGCACATGATGGTTCCAGTCTACCAGGAGTATGTCAGGCCCCCACCAAACACCTAAATCTAACTCTTCAGATACACAGTTGCTCCCCCAAAACTCCCAGATGCTTCACAGGCTTCAGGAAAAACAAAGAAATCCATCTGCCACCTCTTAGGGAAAGCACACGCTCCAGGTAAGGCGGTCTCCTGGGAAAAGGGAGATTAATTTTCTTTTTCTGTTCCCACTAATGCCCTGCAGCGTGAACAAACCCAAATGGTTTTACCTTAATTTATGCCTGTTTTCCTTAGTATCCTAAACCTTGCCTATTCAAAGGGGGGTTTTGCTGCAGAAACTCCTACAGACGGTGAAATAATACTCTGGGAGCATGTGGGGTTGGACTCTGCATCCCTGTAAATCATCAGCAAAGCTTCCAGTATTTCCAGGGGACAGGTCTTGCTGCAGCTCCAGCTGGGACCAAGTGCACTTCCATTCCCACAATGCCACAACAAACCAAATTTGAGGCAATCCCTTCTCAATCTCCCACACCTGAAGATCTTATTTGCCTTCTAATAAATGAGATAATGGTTTTCAGGGAGTTTTTCCCTGCCTTGAACAGCTGTTTCTCCAGTGCTGTTGATATTCACAATAAACTGGATTTTCTCTCTCTGGATGCTGTTTATTCTGGTTGAATTTAGTTAGGAAAGTGCCATAAACTGAGAACAAGAAAACAGAATTCAAGTGCCAAGGGATTACAGATATCAAATAGTCGACTTCAAGGATGCAGAGGAACTTCTGCGCTGAATAAAGGCAAAAAGTGTGCTCAGAGGGAGATCCCCACTTCCAATAGGATGGGGGAGCTCTGAGAAGGCAGGTGGGGAGGACAGCACCTTCCTGAGCTGTGCAGAAATGGTCTGGGTTATCCCAAATGAGCTTTCCAAGGGAATAAGCAGGTGATGGACACACACACTCCAAGCTCTTGTTTTCCATTAAAACAGGAGAGTGATGGTGGCTTGGAAACCCTGCATGTTCCTAAGGAGTTAAAAGGTAGTTATGGGCCCTGGCAAGATTAACATTCTGGCAGAGCCTATTTAAATTGCAGGGAAAGCTGAGCTTGTCCAACTGGATAGTCAGACCACAGGTTCCCTCAAACAGGGCTTTGATTCTCCAACACAACACCCCAAATCCTCTTTGGCTTTTATTAAGACACATGTGGAATCACGCTCCCTATTGCACAATGGGGCTCGAGGGAGAATTCCAGCTATATAGGTACAAACTGGAGGTCATTGCTCTGGAAGGGCTGAGGATTCCTCTGGCAACTGAGAAGAGGACAAGCTGGTCCTGGTGGCAAAGCTGCCTTGAGACCTACTGACAGTGGTAGCCTCTCCTGAGATGAAAGCACAAGGGGTTTGCTCAAGCACGGCGCTGGATGACAAAAATATGAGCAAATATCTGAGAAAAACACTAAAAGCAAACAGCTTGTGTGGTCCAGGCAACCCACCCCAGGATTCACTGACTGGGTGCTTTGCTCTCCTCTCCCAGGAAGCACTTTTGGGCTGCCTCAGCTGAGGAGTCAGCTCAGAGAGGGGACTGTCCATGTGGTTTATGTCCACCAAACTCATTATGAGGGGGGTCAGTTCTCCTTCAAAAGCTTCTTCCAAATATTTCCATAAAGGTGTTCTCAGATCACTGAGTCTTCTCTGGAATACACAGCTGGCCAAAGCCTGGCATTTCCCACGCTGCTCTAACACAATTCACCACTCTGTCCACATCTTTCCTGATCTCCAGCCCACTGCTCTGCCAGTCTTGTCTTAAAATATGCTGCCAGGGGAAGATAAAACCTGGATATGCTTTGCTTTGCTTTGTGGTGCAGATCAGCACCACAGGAGAGATCTCCCCACAGCAAAAGGCATCATAGAATCATGGAATGGTTTGGGTTGGAAGGGACCTTAAAGTCCCAGCCATGGGCAGGGACACCTTCCACCAACCCAGGGTGCTCCAAGCCCCATCCAACCTGCCCTTGGACACTCCCAGGGATCCAGGGGCAGCCACAGCTTCTCTGCCCAACCTGTGCCAGGGCCTGCCCACCCTCCCAGCCAACAATTTCTTCTTTATATCTAGTCTAAATCTACCCTCTTAGTTTAAAACTGCTTCCCTTTGTCCTATCACAATCTGCATGTTTAAAAAGCCACTCTTCCTCTTTTTTATAAGCCCTGAAATGTCACATCCTCTCTGCAGACACCACGCACAGGAGCTCTGAGTTATTGTTTCTGGAGGGGACAACACACCATCGTGGCCCTTCTCCACAGAGCAAGGCTGCAGTTTAAAGCTGGCTTGGATAGACTCAGCCTAGAAAATGTGAATAGGATCCTGGAGCTCCCAAATTCACATTATTTTCATAAGGGAAATAACCTGAGCTCTGCAGCAGATCAGAGAATCATGGAATTGAATCACAGAATATCCTGAGCTGGAAGGGACCCACAAGGACCATCGAATCAAACTCCTCTGACAGGCAAAGATGACTGTTCAAAGTTGACTGTACATGGGCAGCTCTGCACACCCAAGGCTGACAACACTCAGGGAGTGTTTGGACAACACTCTCAGGCACATGGTGTGATTCTTGGGGTGTCCTGTGCAGGGCCAGCAGCTGGACTCGATGCCCCTGATGGGTCTCTTCCAACCTGGCATATTCTGTAATTCTGTGATTCTCTAGATCTCCATATTGTTGGTAGTAAATGGTCTGTAAGGACAGGAGAAAGCTACCCTTGAGAAGGCAAATTTCTCCAGCTAGTTGGAGGTCCATGGAAAGAGGTAAGGATGGAAACCCACTGGATGCTGAGATTTGGCTGACACAATCTGGCAGGAAAATATAAATCACTTAGTCACGGGACCCACCTCTAGAAGAGCATAAACCACATCTAATCTTGGAAGATCCCGCTCTTACAATCATCTATAAATTCAAAATCCTTATTTCAAAACTGCTAACGAGTCCATCTCTATTTCTTTCAGCCATCAGAGAATCTCTAAGACCTCTGCAGATACAAAAATCCCTTTTTTTTGGGAAGATGTGTGACCTCTGGAAAAGTGACTGCAGACAGACCAAGGCCCAGCAGTCAAGTATTACTAGTTCTAGTGATTTCATCTTGGATTTCCTCAGAATAATACTGGGCTGTGCAGTCACCACTCCCGAGCTGACACAGAGATTTTGGAGCTTTATCCCACGGCTTCGTTCTGAAAGCACCACTGATTGACAGGAGCCAGTTCAATGGGCTCACAGGAAGGCCAGGGCAGGAATGGGCTGAGAACAAGGCTGGTGCCTCCCTCCCAACAGCAGAACGCAGCACACACCAACCAGGGGGCACAAAAGCTTTTGTTTTACATCTCAAAACCAACCCACTGTCGCTGCTTGGGGACCCATGTGGGCGGCGGGGCCAAAACCCAAACCACATCTTGGCCAAAAAACTGACTTTGTGGGGTTTGATCCTGAAAAGAGAGTTTTCCTAAAGAAACACAGGTAAGAACATTCTGGCTCGAAGCAAAGCCCAGAAGGAAGAGCCTCCCTTGGATGCTGCAGGAGGTCAAAAGCCAGGGATGCTGGATGGGTGTGGGCTGGGGTGATCTCAGCTGGACAGCACCTGCTTGGGGCACGGCCTCGTCACCCTTTTATACAGTCACAGACTGGTTTGGGGTTGGAAAGGACCTCAAATCCCACGCAGTTCCAACCCCCTGCCACGGGCAAGGGGAAGAAGAGCCTCCCTGAGCCGGGCTGTGCAGTTTCCAGTAGCAACTGTGCCTAATCCAGCCGGGAGACAAAACTGCCGGAGCTCATTGGTACCCACAGCACGTGCCGGGCAGACTCTGGGCATGGCCACAACTACTGCATTGGGCTTGGGGTTTTATCTCAGTTTAAGCTTAGTTTTAAAATATTCTTTTTTAAAAACAAAGCATATTTTAATCGTTTCTTTACAAAGACAGCATTTTAACAGATGAGGTCGGGGTCGGCTTCAGATGAAAGGATGCACAAAAGCTTTTCCTTCTGTGTGTTCACTGTACAAAATACATTTGTTTCAGGGCTTTTTTTTCACAGTATCGGGGAAATCAGCAAGGAAGAAGCTGCTTTAGTGATGAAATCCTTGATTTTTTAAAAAGAATGATGAGAAAGAACCGAAAAATCACGCTGAAAAGGGTTAAATCAGCAATGGCTCTGCCCTGTATTCAGTCACAGCACCAAAAAGCCGCCTAATTGACAAAATAATGCTGGGATCACGTCACCTCTTAGGTACTGACAGCAAGGAATGCAAAGACTCAGGCAAAATAAAAAAAGAAAACATATTTTCTACAGGAGGTTCAGAAGGACCAAGTCACTGGAGCCGTGGGCTAGTGACCTGGGAAGAAATAGCACCAAATTCTAACCCAGACATCTTGAACAAATTTTTAATTCATTAATTTAGCTGATTAGAAGAAGAGGAAGAATAAATGCAGACAGAAAAGTGCTCCCCCCTGTTTTTGATCTATGAATACACCAGGGGTGGGATGGACCCAGGAACACGTGGAAAGACAAGGGAAAACTTGAGCTATGTGGAAGGTGCACAAATACACAGATATTTTTCTCTCTGGGCACACTCAGCCACCAGAACCACGTGAGAAATGGGGCTCAGCAGCTTTCCAGCATGCCCAAGGAGGGCAGGGAGAAGGGAGAGCCCAGTTCTCACAGGACCACAGGGCAGGGAGACATGAGATGATGGGCTGAAGATGAAATGAGATGTTCAGAGTGAAGGGAGAAGCTTTTCCACCATGAGGTCAGTAGAGCTGGTTGCCCAGAGAGGTTGGGAAATCTCCATCCCTGGAGGTTTTCAAGACCCAACTGGATAAAAGCCCTGAGCACCATCAAGGGTCATTAAGGCTGGAAAAGCCCTCTGAGATCATCAGTCCAACCATTCCCCAGCACTGCCAAGGCCACCACTCACCCATGTCCTCAAGTGCCACATCCACATGGCTTTGAAATCCCTCCAGGGATGGGGACTCCACCACTGCCCTGGGCAGCTGTGCCAGGGATGGACAATCTTTTCCATGAAGAAATCTTCCCTAATATCAGATCTAAAGCTCCCCTGTCCCAGCCTGAGGCCGTTCCCTCTGCTCCTGTCCCTGTTCCCTGGGAGCAGAGCCCGACCCCCCCCAGCTCCCCCCTCCTGGCAGGGACTTGCAGAGCCAGAAGGTCCCCCTGAGCCTCCTTTTCTCCAGGCTACGCCCCCCCAGCTCCCCCAGTCCTGTCCACCCTCACAGCTGATCCTGCTTGGAGAAGGAGGTCACACTGGAGACCCAGGTATCCCATCAGCAGCTCAAGCTTGGGCCACAAAGTCGCCCTATCACGCTACAAAAACCTGGGTCATGGAATTATTTTATTCTGTGTAAAACCAGAATTATTTTATTCTGTATCAATGCATGTTCTCTGAGGTCCCAGCACCTCGTTTGGGATGTCATAATGTCAAAAATCTTCCAGAGAACAACCTCAAGTGCCCCTTTTCCATGTCCTCCCTTCCTGAGATGCCCCTCCACGCTCCAACACTGCTCCTGCAAAGAGCCCTTCACCTCCCTGGCCAGCCTGGGGAGATGTTATTCTTCTTGCAAAAAAAAAAAACAAAAAGGAGAAAAAAACCCTCCTTGATTATTTATGCCACTCTTTCAACAACACCAGCTATTGTCAGGGAGTGTTTTACAGCTCTGAATGTCACATTGAGAGTCTGGTCATGCCAGGAGGAAAGGCTGCTGGTGCCATGGCCCAGCATAAATCCCTTTATTCAAGGCACCCGGAGCTGGGTGAAAACCTAAAAGGAAGCTGGTGGGTGTGACGGCCACATTTCGTACAATGATATGAAAAGGTGCAGGCAAGGCTGTTTGGGGTTTGTGGAGTTGGGGTTTTTTTTGAGGTATAAGGCAAAAAAACTCCAAAGAGCAGAACCAGGTGAGGCCAAGTGACCCCGAGCCTTGGCTGGATGCTGCTCCAGAGGGGCTGAGTGGAGCTGGAGAGCTTCCCAGCAGGACCCAGGGAGCTTTTTGCTGTCGAGAAACCCAGGCTGGCTGCGCAAGAAACCCGTTTCCTGCCCGATTGTGACTGTGTGAAGGGAAACAGGGACTCTGGAGGCAAACAAAGCCCAGCCAGCCTTGGCTCCCCGAGCTCGGGAGCGCCCAAACCCATCGCGCCGCTACAAGCCTAAGAGACCAAAAAAAGTGTTAAAAAACCCCAAGAGGCCTTTTTCCACGGTGTGTTACGTTACACAGCAAAACTGGACGGGTTGGAATCTTCGTCTGCCGCACCCCAAATGCCAGGTTTCAGGTTACCTCACCCGAGGAACCTGCAGGAATTCGCTCGGAAGTGAATTATTTCGATTTCCCTCGGCGACACCGAGCCCTCCGAGCCAACCTTTCATCTGCAGCTCTTCCCAACGTCCTGTGAGGACAGCAAGTGTCATTTCCTTCCCCCTCCCACGCCCCCCCGTGAGCCAACGAGGAAGTTATAACCCAAGTGAAATAATAAATATCACCCGGGGAAAAGGGAACGCGGGGAGCAATAGGAAAGGCAGCGTTCCCGCGTTACTCCAGCCTGGAGGATCCATCCTTCCAGCCTCCCGCTCAGGAAAGGGCTTTTCATCGCCAGGTATCAAAGCTCCTCCCAGTTTTTGTCTTTTCTCCCTGCAGAACTAGTTCAGGCACTGAGGGTTTAGGGGTTTTTTTTAACTAATTTGTGGGTATTTTCGCCGTATCCAGCTCACGGTTTTTCCAGCTGCTGTTGCACATCCCATAGGTGTGTTTACCTCCAGCAGACACCCAAGCACTAAGCCTGGATTTATCTCTTCGTCTCCCTGATAACTTCCCCAAGGCTGTGCCCTCAAAGCCCAGAAATCCAGCTTGCCACCCTTCCCAAGGAACCTCCGGGCATTTTGGAGAGCTCCATCATTTATCTCCCTCGTCATCTCAATTCACCAGGAAAATAGTTGGTGAAACCTATCAGCAGCTTTCCTGATACCAGAGCAGAGGTTCTACCACTGCTCCTGCCCACACCATTTTCTCCAGCATCCCAAAAAAAAGAAGGCAAACTGTGAGGGTTTTAACACACAGCCCCATGGTGCTCAGCTCTCCTGTTGCCCTCACTTTGAGGTCCCCATGAATTTTCCCAGCGATGTCCTTGTGTTGCTGCAAGGAACTCTTGATTCATGCAAAGCCTGATCCCTTTTTCACCCTTCCATGAGCAAAGGGTTGCCCTTTTCCTTTGGATGCAGCCTTTTGATTAACTGCCATAAGATCTGTGTGCTGCAGTCCTTTGCCAAATGCTGCCCTAAAGCCTCTGGATTTTGGAGGATGAGAAGGACATCAGGAGTACAAACATGGACAACAAAGAGAGCTCCGTGCAGGCATCACCTCCAGACCTTCCTTTTTAGAAGATACTCCCTTTTATCCCCAATTTTAAACAGCAGGAGCAGGGAGAGGGACTCTGCTGGGATCACCAGCGAGGTGTGCCGTGTCCATCAGGTACCACTGCTTCCTGAGCCATGGGATGGAGAGATGGAGAGGCTTTCACCACCAGAAGGGAGCTCCCTGTGGCACCCAGGAGTGCATGGAGTGTGCCCAGGGGAGGGCAGGGTGGCACAAAGGACCTGCATCCTGCAGATCTCATGTACCACCTGTGCAGCTCCTTTGCTGCACTTGGGCAAGGCTCAGTAATTCCAGTCAGATCCAACACCAAGGATTGTGGGGTCATGCCAAGACATTGAAACAATGACATTTGCTCTGGTCCCCAGCAGAAGAATGACATGGAACTGTTAGAGGGGGGCCCAGAGGAGGCCCCGGAGATGCTGCAGGGCTGGAGCCCCTCTGCTCTGGAGCCAGGCTGGGAGAGCTGGGGGGGTCACCTGGAGGAGAGAAGGCTCCAGGGACACCTGAGAGCCCCTTTTGGTGCCTGAAGGGGCTCCAGGAGAGCTGGAGAGGGACTGGGGACAAGGGAGGGAGGGACAGAACACAGGGAATGGCTTCCCAGTGCCAGAGGGCAGGGCTGGCTGGGAGATTGGGAAGGGATTGCTGGCTGGGAGGGTGGGCAGGCCCTGGCACAGGTTGGGCAGAGAAGCTGTGGCTGCCCCTGGATCCCTGGGAGTGTCCAAGGCCAGGTTGGACGGGGCTTGGAGCACCCTGGGCTGGTGGAAGGTGTCCCTGCCCATGGCAGGGGGTGGAATAGGATCATATTTAAGGTCCCTTTTTACCCAAGACAATCTGCAACTGGAGCCACCTCATCTCCATGCCCAGGAGAAATGGAATCAGGAGCAGCCGTGGCCACAGCCCTGAGCCCACCCCGACCTCCTGTGCTGATAATCCTTTAACTCCAGGGCATTTTAACAGGTTTGACCCCATTCACAAGTTGTTCTCTCCTACATGAAAGGTGGCTGGAGCAAGCCAGAGGCAGCAATATCACCTCGTGAAGAGCTCCAGCTTCCTCCCAGGCACTCAGGCTGGAGAAATAAAAAGGATTTAAAGCAGATGACAGAGTTGTTAAAAGATGATCCTTTGGTCTTAGCAGTTTGGCATTTTTAAGCCACGTGGGATTCAACCTTCCTCAAACAACTCCAGTGACAGAGAAATCACCAGAAGCCCGTGCCTCTTTGGGGCACAGCACAATACTTCTCCTAATCCAAATATTATTATTGAGCTGATACAATTCTGATCGAGAGATAACCTCATTTTCTCCCACTCCATCCTTCCCCATTGCCACCAGGGTTCACGCTGCCAATATGTTATTTTGGTGCACTCAGAAAGTAATGACAGGAGAGCAATTACTGGGCTCGATTTTTTAAATTTAGTAAAATATTCATGAACAATCTCATTTTTTTTCATGGCTGGCTGCTACATGCACTGAGCCTACAGCTCCAGCACACTGTGGATGAGGTGACATCTCACCACAGACTGAAATCCAGGGAGCAGACCTCCCCAAAATCAGCACCACCTGATCAGCAAGGTTGGCAACTGCGTCCTTCAGAACAGAGTTCTATGAGAATCACAGGATGGTTTGGGTTGGAAGGGACCTTAAAGACCATCTAATTCCACCCCCTGCCATGGGCAGGGACACCTTCCACCAGCCCAGGGTGCTCCAAGCCCCGTCCAGCCTGGCCTTGGACACTCCCAGGGATCCAGGGGCAGCCACAGCTTCTCTGGGCAACCTCTTTCTGCTTTCACAAGAGATTGATGGATTCCGAATGAGCATGAAAGCCCACTTGCTATTTTTTTCCTAAATATTTCCCCACTAATTCCTGGATCTGGAACACAAATTTCTCGCCAGCCTAAAAACGAAAATCGATCACATTCAGTTAAGCAAAACAGAGAAAATTGCACGTGCAGAAAAATTTCAGTGTAAACTTTTAAAGGCTGTGTTAAAGGACAACAAAGTCTTTTGCTGACTTGAGATACATGCTTAGAGTGACCATCAAAAACAGATCACAACGTGCCCATAATGAGGACAACTTTTTGAAAGATAAACTGAAGTTCGACTGCTGTAGGTGTTTAAATTTCAGATATGAGTTTCTGGGGTAAAAAAAGGTATAAATTTCAAAAAACATACCAAATTGACTGGGGTGAAGGCTGCACTAACCAGTGTCCATGAAGGGATAAACCCTCCATTCTTATCCTTAGAATCATGGAATCATTAAGGTTGGAAAAGCCCTCTGAGATCATCCAGTCCAACCATCCCCCAGCACTGCCAAGGCCACCACTAACTCATGTCCCCAAGTGCCACATCCACATGGCTTTGAAATCCCTCCAGGGATGGGGACTCCACCACTGCCCTGGGCAGCTGTGCCAGGGATGGACAACCCTTTCCATGAAGGAATTTCCCCAAATATCCAGTCCATTCCCTTCCTTGGGCTGCTGCCTGTCACGTGTCCCATTGAGAAGCTGTTTCAACCCAGCTCCCCCCACAAGCCTCATAAAAGGATTTCACTGCAACAAATGCCAAGGCAAAGAGCAAGAATGAGTGAAAAATCCAAATAAAGATCATTTTTTTCCCTTTTACCATGTAATTGCAAATAACAAACATATCTGTGGCTTACAGAGGAGGCAATAAATTAAAGCTACAGTCCCAGATCAGACCAAAAAAAGACACTTCAGTCATTGAATGCACCACCCCAGGATGGCTGTGCCCCCATGGGATGCTGCTCAGTTTTGTGAAAGACTTGGAGTCCTGCAGGGAGGAAGCACGACACGAAGAGTTCTCTCAGAAGTGTTTTTTTTTTAAATTCTTATAAAATTAAACCAACCCACTGATACTTCCTGAGCACAGCCTTGTGGGTCTGGCTGGAGAAAAGCAAATGGGCTTCAGCAAACAGGCTTTTTATTTGTGAGCCGAGCACATCATAAATAAAAAAGGAAGTTCCATCCACAGCAAAAATGGCTGTGCGTGTTTCTTCTGTAACTGCTCCACCGTGGCTGTGACATTTCAGTTTCTAGAAACAGAAACTGGCGCTGAATGTCTTTTTAGGGTCACAGGATGGTTTAGGTTGGAAGGGATCTTAAAGAACATCCAGTGCCACCTCCTGTCATGGGCAGGGACACCTTCCACCAGCCCAGGGTGCTCCAACCTGGCCTTGGACACTTCCAGGGATCCAGGGGCAGCCACAGCTTCTCTGGGGAATTTCCTGACTTTAAATCCATGCAAAAATACACATTTTGAGCCATTAGGAAGCTGAGGACCCCAGAATTTTAATTTCCTCATTGATAAAGGCTACAGCAGAATGGTCCCAGGGGAGCCACCAGCAGCAGCAGGACCTGAGCCTGGAGACAGCAGTTCGTCCTCATCTTCTCCTGCTCTCACCAGAAACTGAAGAATTCTTTTTTAAAAAAGCCAATCTCCTATTTTTTAATGAGCTGTAACCCTGAACCAAACACTCAGAACACACGGGGGTGCCTATTTCCATAACTTTGGTGAGCAAAAGTATTTTAGGAATGGTCACCAAACAAAACAAGTTGAGGGGGTTTGGGGTTTTAATTGTTGGTTTTTTCTTTTTTAATATATTTTGAGGAAAAGAGGAATTGCCTCAAGTTGTGCCAGGGGAGGTTTAGATTGGATATTAGGGAAAATTTCTTCCTGAAAGGGGTGGTCAGGGAATGGAACAGGCTGGTCAGGTGGAGTCCCCACCCCTGGAGGGATTTCAAAGCCCTGTGGATGTGGCACTTGGGGACATGGGTGAGTGGTGGCCTTGGCAGTGCTGGGGGATGGTTGGATTCAATGATCTTAGGAGGCCTTTTCGAACCTAAATTCTGTGATTCTGTGAAGAAAAAAAGCCCTGTAACCACAAACCCAGGGGCTCTGCACGAGTTCCCACTGCATTTCCACAACACATGTCCAGAAAGAGGAATTTTGGGTGAATTAAAGACATTCTGCCAGAGGTGAGCTTGGACAAGCACACAGTGAGGACCTTCCCTCCCTCAGCTGAAGCTCAGCTGGGTTTGAGTCTGCACAGACAGTTCTGGTTTCAGGGCAAGTCCATCCATGTGGATCCTCAGGGCTTTCCAACCCGAACTGGAGTGAATGAGCTTCCAGTGGGTAAATCCCAGCCTTGGGTGACCTGGGCTGGAGCTGGAGCCATCTCCCCCCACCACAGATGGGACAGCACCACAAACAGCACGAGGAACCTCTGCTCCTCACCCCGTACCCAACACCAGTGCTCAGAGTCTAAATTAAGAACCCGAAAAACCATTAAGAGGACCATTAACCTCGGCCCCACCCTCAGTGCGCCACATAAAAGCCGACGCAACAATCCCCCAGATAACATTGTGTGTCAGAAATATCACACACAGGAATACAGCAGGGGCTGCCTTCGTTTCCTGAGCCGGCAGAGCTGCTCTAATTGTAGCTCATTGTGCTCCTGGAGGGTTTCGGGTTGGAAGTTTGGTCACCAACAGTCCTTGTTGGCTGGAATTTCAAGTCAGGCTCTTAAAAGCTCTTTGAGTTCCCACTCAGCATCGTGTCAAGGCGCTGCCCCTGGGTTCAAGCAGGAATTTAACTTTCTCAGTGGAAATAAATCCAGATCAGGGATGGAAAAATCCCAGCTGGATGTGGAGCAGACAAGCAGTTCTGTCTGGGATTTTTGATGCCCGTTTTGCAGCTGAGGGCATCTCAAGCAGAACCACCATCGCTCTCAGAGGCCCTTCAGCAGAGTCAGGAGGAGAGATATTCAGGAGATCATCTCATTTAGAAGAATTTCTCCATGGAAAGGGCTGTTAAACAATGGAATGGGCTGCTCAGGGGGGTAGTGGAGTCCCCATCCCTGGAGATGCTCCAGAAATGACTGGATGTGGCACTCCGTGCTCTGGGCTGGTTGACAATGTGGTCAAAGGTTGGACTTGATCTCGAAGGTCTTTTCCAACCTTCTTCTGTGATTTTTTTTTCAGTAATTCAGCTATTACATCACACATCATTCAGAGCTTTGGCATCTCCATCCTGGCCAGCCTCCAGGGTGTCCAGAGTGGTGTGAAATCACCCAAATTCACAGAAACCACCACACCCTCTCGCTGTGCTCTGTCCACAGCATCCTCCCCTCCTGGTGGAAGCCACCCTTGCAAGCACAATTCTCCCAGGTATTTCCCCTTCTAGAGATTTTAAATTGCCCAGCTGACATATTTGAGGAGTTTAAGTGATACCTGTCTGAGGGGACATGGTACCCGACAGACCTGCTGGATTTTGACATCCTGTCTTTATAAAGGAGTTTCATCTCAACAAAGCCTTTTCCAGTCAGTATTTCCAAGTGTCACCAATACCAGCTTTTTTAGCTCTAAATGCTTTTCTACCAAGCCCAAGGAAGGTTAAAAGTGATACTTTCACTCCTATGGTATTTTCCAGGTGACAATGACCTAAACTGACAGTGCCAGAGAAGAGCTTTCCCTAAATGAAAATACCAACACTTCTGATGCCCCCAAGAGATGCTGCGAGCTGTGAGAATCTTAATTTCATCCTTGTGGTGACCTGTCAGCTTAGGCCTCTTCTCAGCTTCATCTTCACTTTCTCCCCATGAAAAACAATCATTTCCACACCAATCCCTCCTCCTTCCTTCCTTCCTTCCTTGAGGTCTTTTATAAATTATCCAGAGGATTTCATTTTGGGGGCTGTTCCTCTGAAGGTTGGGGTTTTCCCCTCTCCTGGTTGTGTGCCAAGGACCCCACAAAGCTCATCCTGAGAGGAAGAGCAGCCCCCCCAGGAATTTTTTCCAAGGATGAAGCTCACTGCAGGATAAACACCCCCCTCATTAGTATGCTGAGCCACATTAGTTCTGCTGCTCGCAGAGCCAAAGCATCAAAGTGGGGCTGAATCTTCAATTTCACAGTTGGCAACGTGATGTGTGAGATACTCCCGGGGCCCTGGGCATGGGGCAGAGCCTTTCACATGTGTGAGGTGGTGCCAGGAAATCTGCTGGTGCCTGGGAAAGGGGCAGCACGTGCCCCTGAGAGGGGAGAGATGATGTCATCCTACAGAAAATTGGGGTCAACACGGCAGAGGGGTGAAATGACTGCTCAGCATCACACGTGAGGACTTTGGTGGCACCACGACCTCGAGCGAGGAGTTGGCGTCATCCTACAGATTGAATATGGATTACCTAAGAAGCAAATTTATACTGCAGACTGCATTGAGTCTGGGAACTGTCGTGATGTCTCCACTCAATGTCCCTGACACTCAGTTGCCACAGGATTTGCAGGATTTGGAGGGTTTGAGGTTTCTTGAACGTGGCTGGATTTGCTCAGGGGGTTGGGAGGTTCTTTGGGATGGAGGGGCCGATAAACCCAGAGTTAATTTAGGAAATTCAGCTAAAGAACAACAACACTTTACTGAGAGTTGTATGAAAACTATGACTGACACTGTCATTGCACTTCTACCTATCAAATATCAGCATTTTAGCTGATTTTTGCACTGGGAACTCTTTGTCCCTATCCAAAACAACATTCCTCAAAGAAAACCGTATCAGCCCTGATGATGAGATCAGAGTAGGACCAACCAAGGCTAGGGAAAGCTTCCTCGTATTCAAAGTTCAAGCAAAAAAGGTGTCCAGGATGGCAAAAGGCTCCCAGATATCCCAGTTCACAGCAGGATTGCTCAGTGCATGTGTAGCATTATGGCTTTAGAGGCTTTGCAGGCATTGCACAGATTAATCACACAAAATAATGATCTCACAGCGAAGTGTTGAGCTGGAATTAGAGAGATTAATGTTCAGGTCCCAGCTCTCAAAGTTCTCACCCTTGGGGGAGTCATATCACCTCCTGCATCTCACCTCCCCTTTGCACAAAACCTCCTTTGAATTACTGATTGCAGAACCTGAGTGAAGATGCCAGAGGGAAAGCCCATTCCAAAGGCTTTTTTTTTTCTAATTATTATTTTTTCCTTAATACCCACTGTAAGGCACTGTCTTGTTTAATTCATGACTCTTTGAAGGAAGGTTTGCCATCTTAAGGGAATAAAAACAGGCCTGTGCCATCTTTTTAATAATATCACGTGCTCCTGCTGGTGAAGTCCAGCCCTGAACAAACACTCAACATGAACAGCCCAAAAAACGTGCAGTGCAATTTTCCTGATGAGTCTCATTTGATGGGGCAGCTAAAACGTGGGTTTAGACCCAAAAGTTGGGGCAGTCAAAATTCTGAAGTTAGTGGAGCATTTCCTGGCCTCAATTCCCACAGGAACAAAAGGGCACAGCAAGAAATACTCTCCTGCACTGCTTTATGTATTTTGTTATCTCCCATTGTTAAACCCTTCAAGACTCTGGTTTTTCTGGAATTAAAGTAAGGCTCTTCCTTTGTTTCCCAAGATCACATCATAGAAAACAAGACATTTAACTATCATGATGGATTTCTACATCTGTTACCTCACACCAGCTCACCTGCAACCCCCAAACATCCAACATCTGACATTTGTAGGAGTTTGGTCATATCCCAATTCCTCTATAAACCAAAGACTGCTTGAAATGTGGCTTTTTCCCATTGCCCAGAACACAAAATGCAGGCCAGATTTTGGTGAGGATGGGAAGAAACAGGAAAGTTCGCAGGGGGAAAAAGAACAATGAGGTTTAATCATGCAAAAATTGCTTCTTTTGTTGCTTTTTTTGAATCTAAACCCAAAACTTATAAAAAGAATTTGCCCTGAGAAGGCAACTGTGTTGGTGGTGACACCTGTGCCACCCACAGCCCCAGAGCTGTCCTCATCCAAGACCAGGCACAACTGAGACATCCCCAACCACAGCAACCAAACCTTCCTCCCCACACTCAGCCTGAAATTGCACTGGGAAGCCTCAGAAATCCCACAGGATTCCAACCAATCTCCAGTTGCCTTGAAAGCATAATTAACTGCAATTGCCTTTTGATTTTATCTCCATTTTCTCAGGTTCTGGGCCATTTGGGAAAGCTCTCCATGTACCTACAGGTGAGTATTCACCCCTGTGCGTGCACCTACTTGTCTGGAGCTCCCAACTTCCCAGTGTGTCTGCTTTTCTCAGGGCCCCCTTGGAGAACAAAACTTAAGGAGGAAGCCTGTTCTTTGGGAAATTCTCCTTCCTATCCCATCCAGTCACTATAAAAAGATTCCTGCTCCTGCTGGTGACACAGAGGAGCTCGAACCAAGGAAGTGCTTGGCTCCAACGGGCTCAAATCTCTGCTTCCCACTGTGTTTTCTGAAAAATTCCTCTCACAGGGATTTAAAAAAACAGATGCTGATTTGGCCTTTGCAGTAATAAAGAGGTTTTTCTCCCTTCTCCACTAAAGTTTTCCCAAAAGTGGTTTTCAGTCAATCCAGGGTGTTGGTGAGTCAGGTGAGCTCCACCACCAGTCCCTCTTACAAGCCAAGAGGTAACACGAGCAGCAAGACCACAGAGGGGGCAAACATGGAAGAAGAACATGAGCTTTAAGGAAAATTTCTGGAAAATTTAAGGCTGGTGAGACCCTGGCACAGGGTGGGCAGAGAAGCTGTGGCTGCCCCTGGATCCCTGGAAGTGCCCAAGGCCAGGTTGGACGGGGCTTGGAGCACCCTGGGCTGGTGGAAGGTGTCCCTGCCCATGGCAGGGGGTGGAATGAGATGGGCTTTAAGGTCCCTTCCAACTCAAACCATTCCATGATTCTATGGATATTCTCGCCCTTGCAGGGAAGGGTCAGGACTAGACCAAGTCTAGTCAACAGGTTGGAGAATTCCATCCAAAAAACAGAGAGTTATTCCAATTCCCAAAAATCTTCCCTATTCACTGGAAAATGCAGCTTTGCCACAGAGTCAGATGGAAGTTTCTGAGCCAGCCCAGGCAGGGGTTCACCCAAACAGGAAAGGCCAAGAACGAGGCATCCAAACACTCCCTGCCAAACCCTCCGTGGTTTTACCATCAAGAGCTCAAATCAAGACCTCCTGTCCTGCTGTTTGCACCGCACATGGATGAGTTCCCAAAAAATGTTCCTTGGCAGCAATCCCAAAAACGCAGCTTCCGACCCGTTGCTGGGAGCAGACGTGGATTTTGAAAGCTGAATTTCCAAAAAAATGCCAGTGTTTTTGAACAAGGCCCTTGATTTCTCTAAACACAATTATTTCCTCAAGGCTAAGGTGGGTCTGATGGTTTAAGGACCAGGAGAAGATGAGCATTGTACATCATTGAGAACACTTCTCCCTTACCCTTCCTGTAAACCTGTTGGGATCATGAAGATAATTATGGTGGAAAAATCTGGAAGAACTCCACCACGGCTCCACAAAACTGTCCTGTCCAGTGGGGTAACTGGGACAGACACCGAAGCCCTGGAACACCAGGTTGCAATGAGCCAGTGCAATCCTCCCTGGCAAGGAAAGGCAGGATCAAAGGCCAGGTTGGATGGGGCTGGGAGCACTCTGGGCTGGTGGAAGGTGTCCCTGCCCGTGGCAGGGGTTGGAATAAGGTGAGCTTTAAGGTCCCTTCCACGCCAAAGCACTCTGTGATTCTATGACTTTATGTCCCTGCTCACTGCAGGGGGTTGGAACAAGAGGACCTTCAAAGGTCCCTTCCATCCCAAATATCCTGATTCCCACTCACTCTCTGGGACAGATGGCAGGTGTTTGGGAGTAGCTCTGTTTCTTCCTCCCACCCTCCTTCCCCTCCTCCAGCATTTGCAGTTCAGCCAGTTTTGATTTGAGACCACCATGACCTCTACTCAGAGGTGCCAACCAGTCCTGAAAGCACCACAATGTCCAGGATCCCAAGATTTCCAATTACACAAGCAGAACCTTTCAGGATGTAATGAAGGTTTTAGACCTAAGCTTTGAAGTCTTCTCACCTGCTTCCTGCAAACACAAATTCCTTGGTCTCCCAGCACTCCTACGAGTAGCACTGCAACTGCTACACAGCCTGTGCTATGTCTGAGCTGGAATAAATGTGTGACAGTGCTGAAATGGCTGGCAAAAAAGAGGACAGCAACTTGTGACAAGTGAATGTGACCTGTGAGAACAAAGCCCAGAAATCCAGTGATCCATCTGAGTGGACAGCTTTGTATGGACTTCATGCATTAGTTCTCTCCCACATAATCCCAATCTGAATGCTCTGGCCCTGTGACACGGATCAGGAAGTGATGGATAATGAAACACAAGCATAAAAGGCTGCCCAAGCCCTTCCAGCTCACACTGGCCATTCCAGAACCCCCATTTCAGAGGGAGAAAACAGCCCAAAACACCTTTCCAGTGGCCCACAGGAGTCAAGAAGCTCCTGGTACAACAAACACTGGAATCTTCTGAATTCACCTCTGAATCTCACCTGGCAGTCCCCACTACCTGAGACAGGTGAGCAAGCCCCAGGACCTCGGCTGTGGACCTTGCTCTCTTATTCCAAAAGGATTTTGCTGCAGAAGGAAAGTGCTGTGGGACTATTTCACTCCAGCCAAAATCTGGCTTCACTATGCCAGGCAAACCACCCACACACAGCAATGTTGCTGGGACCAGTTAACCTGCCCAGTCACAGCACTGGCCACAGTGATCAGCCCACGGCTGCTGCTCTTCCCATGGGATCAGGCACATCCCGTCAATCCCAGGGGATTGAGGACTCCAGGTGGCCACTGAATTGCCAACTTCCAAGCCTAAACAGCTCAGAAGCCTTGACAAGCACATCCAGGCTCTTGCTGCTCTAAAAAGGCTTCTCTTATCCCAGCAAAACCTGAATAATAAATGGAATTCGGGCTATCAATGTTCTTGTTGAGAATCATACACAAACTTTAGTCTCATTGAACTTCATCCTTTTCTGGGACCAGCTACAGAGAAAGCAGGCACCAAAGAGAAAGTCCTTCTAGGACAGCTGGCCACTTCTCAGTGTCTCAGAATCATGGAATCACAGAATGTCCTGATTTGGAAGGGACACACAGGGATCATCCAGGTCCAACTCCTGGCCCTGCACAGGACAGCCCCAATTACTGGGATTAAATCAGCTGTTTTCTTCAATAGGAGTTTCCCCAAATCAAAAAGAGAGCAGGAAAAGACTTAAAAATACACAGAGCAAAACACAACACAAAATTCAGTGAAGTACAGAGAGAAACACACACACAGAGAACTGCAACTCTTCCCTAAGTGTCACACAAATTCAAAGGGAAGGATTTAGTCATCCCTAAAAGTTCGGGTTGGTTTCAGTTTGGCACGGAGGCACCACAGCAGGTTTGCAAAGAGTTCAAAGAATTTTTATATGAAACCAGAAATTGGTCGAGTTTGTGAAGCAGGGCAGTGTTGGCAGGACCCTGTGTACGAGCTTTAAGGAAATATCAAACCACAAATACAAACTTCTCCTCCAGACAGGGTGAATCTGGGGAAGCCACAGCAACAAGAAATGCTTTAAGAGAAGACCTGGATCATACAAATCACCAGGTTACACACACACACACCTCCATTTGCTGTTCCAGCAGCACCATCCGAGCTCCGAATCCATTTGGGCTGGAATGAGTCCTTTGGACTACCCAACAAGAAACTGGACAGTAAGGTTCTTATTTTTAATTTTTAAAAGCATTCCTCAATCTTTTCCTCAAGTCAGACCACGGGAAGAACTTTAACCAGAAGAACTTCCCACAAATTCCCTGATGGATGTTGGGGTTTAATTCACCAATGCCCCTTCTTACTCCATAACCTTCCTTCTTATTCCATGACCTTCCTTTCCTCAGAAAGGATCTGAGCTTTTCTTTTTCCCCCTCCTTGATAAATCACTCCTGCCAGAATTCTGTGCCCATCTGTGCCAAGGGAAGAGCACAGATCAATATATTTCAGTCTAACACTGGTTTGGATAGAGGAGAAGGAAAAACCTTAAGAAAAGCCCTCAAAACTGTGCAAATATTGATGCCCAAACTCTACAAGTCTCACACCAAAACCTAAAAGTTTCAAAACTGAAAGATTCTTTCAAGTCAATAAAGAGAAAACGCTGGACTTGTTCAAGTCTGCATCAAATCAAAGACAACACTCCCCAGGTGAAGAAGACCAGATCAAGATCCAACAAGGGAATGATGGAGCACAGGTTTCCCCATGGAAGGCTGAGGGATGGAAATCCATGAGGAAGCTCTACACCCTGGAACCTCCAGAGGCTACACCAGCACCACCTCCATACCCCAAACACCTCATCAACGCTTCCACTGTACCTTAAAGGGACGTTCATTCACCTCTTCACCTCCCCAGGGCGACGGTCAAAGCTTTTTCCGATTAATATCAAACTGGGACGACGACGAGGAGTAAACAATCAATCCTTATTAAGGCTGAGGATTATTCTCGATGCACCCTGGAAGAGAGGAACACCCAGTGAATGGCTTGTGCCAGGGGGAAGGAGTTATTTCACACACACCAGTCACATTAAACAAACAAGCTTTTTACTGCCCCAGCTACTTGAGTTTTATTGTGGGTGACTGGGACTGTCCCATATAACTGAGATTGTCCCAGCCACTAATGCAGTCTCCATATAAAGTAAGTTTATTCAAGGATTCCGAGCACAGCTGGAGGAACACCAGCCTGCAGAAGGCATGGAGATGGTCAAGAAGAAGACTGAACACCACAGCTCAAGGGATTTGGGGAATAACCCAAATTTATGCAGCCTGCTAATACACCAGGAGCTAATTAACAACAAAGAAATTAGTCATAAATTAAGAGCACAAGGAACATGCACCGCTTCGTCTGAAGCTGGAAAGATCTCCATTTTACACTCAAATCTACACTGCTGTCTTATAAACAACCTTATTTTCTCTTTTCCTGGGGAAGGGAAGGTCTTTGGGCAGGAGAAGGGCACTTGCCAGGCCAAAGAGCACCAGTGGGAAAAGGGGACAAAGCTTTCAACCACACAAAGCCTTCTGGAGGCCTGGAACTGGGGAAGGTGCCTTCAAAGGCATGCTCTGCTCACGAGAATGGCCCCGAGGTGGAATTAGGGATGTATCAGTCAGAACATCTCCAGGAGTGAGAGGTGGCTCTTCTGGAGCTGTGGGTATGCTGGCAAGGAGGAGAGGAAAACAATAACTATTTCAGCAAACTGGGGGAGGGACAACTGAATTATTCCCTTGGCAACCAGCTTCATGGGACCTGGTTCTTTGCTCAGTTACTCAGTTCTGTACATTTGGCTCCTCAGTCACTTTCTGGAGGACTTTTCCAGTTTTAGATTTTGTTCTCAACCAAAGCTGGTCCCGTTTTCCACACACCACCCAATGAACAAACAGGCACGATGTGTTCTTATAAGACAAGGCCAGTCTCAAATAGCTGAAACCGCCTATGCTGTGGGAACATCTGGCAAAATTCAACATCCTCAATGCAGCAAGAGAAAAGCTGATGCTCTTCGTTCTGATGCTTTATCAGAGCATTAAAGTCCCCTCTCACAGCACCCAAACCAACCAGCAGCACCCAGGCAGCAAAGGTGGCAGCAGAAGTGATGTCAGAGAGCTCCAACAGCAGCTTCCAGGATTCCCTGAAACATCTGGATGTATCTGATGGAGACTGCAGAGCACCACTGAAAGAACCAACATCCCCAATCCAGCACAGAGCTTTTAAATTTGCATTGGATAAATGAGATGATCAGTTTAGGCACCAGGATTCCCAGGTAGTGGGAAGAAATTCTAACATATTGGGAAGGAATTGGTGGCTGGGAGGGTGGGCAGGCCCTGGCACAGGTTGGGCAGAGAAGCTGTGGCTGCCCCTGGATCCCTGGGAGTGTCCAAGGCCAGGTTGGACAGGGCTTGGAGCACCCTGGGCTGGTGGAAGGTGTCCCTGCCCATGGCAGGGAATTAGATGATATTTCAGGTCCCTTCCAACGCGAACCGTTCTGTGATTCCCTGAATTTATTTCTCTGAAGTTGCAGGCACAGGGAGGAAGCAGCAGAGCATCCTCTCCCTCGTGGTGCAGCAGAGCTCTCTGGTTGCCCCCTCCGCCGCTTTGCATTCCCCAACAAACAACCCAGCCCGATTCCCAACCCGGCTCTGCAGCCAAACAGGCTCCCTCTAATTATCCCTCAGCCTGACGACATCCAAATGGTGGAACAGGAACATCTCAGGGACTCAGAATGAGGGAGTGTGAAAACCAGCCCGTCTCCTTTCTCCGTTCACACCGCAGGTCCCAGGAGCACGAGGACACGATCCCGCCTGAGTCATTCCAGCAACGCTTCACAGCCCAGCACCAACCACAGGGAATTCCCACGCAGGAGCCTTTTTGTCTTTTTAACAAAATTATTTAAAAACGAGAGGACGGCAAGAGTCACTTTGGGACTGGAAGGAGCAACGGTGTGATGAGAAGGATCAGTCAGGTCTGTAGAGCCTTATTAGAAGTGATTTATATGCAAGCAAAACAAACAGCCCCCACTTTTCCAGGAAAACGCCGGATTCCATGCTGATTTACACGCTTTCCAATCTCATTGACTTCAGAGGGATTGCCTGCGGTAGGAATCGCCGGGCTGTGGCCTCCCAGCAATGGAGTAATCCCTTCATATTCCCCCTTTCAGAAGGCCCACCATCCCACCAGGTGCTGCAGCTGAGACCCCGGGAGCCGAGTCCCAGCCCTGCAGCGATGCTTCTCCTCTCCCTGCCAAAGCCTGGGAAGGGGGGGAAAAGGGAAATCAAAGTAGGATGATGGAAATGCCTCGTCAAGCCCGGCTGAGCAGGGAGAGAGGCACGAACCCTCCTTCCACCTAATTAAACCCAGAGCCAAAAGCTGTTCTGATCCAAGGGCATTAAGTATTTTTGTTAGGAAGGGCAGGGATAAATTAACTCCTAACTCTGGCCCTAATCTTTTTTTCATTGTTGTTGAAATTCTCCCACTTCCTAAGATTTCGGCGTTTCCTCGTGATAAGGAGGAGCTCCAGGCTGCCAGCTCATCTGACCCTTCTCTCCAAGGCATCTGGGCAGATGCTCCCCCCAAAATAAGCTCTTAAAAATCACAGGATCTGCTTCTCCATTTACACACATCAGTGCAAAAGGCAACTGCTGACCCCACTCTTTCATCCCAGCTGTTACTTACAGCTACCAGCACACTGGGAGAGATGATAATAAATGTTTAATGGTCCAGTAAACACCAAGGGCTTTATCTCCAGCCCATTTCCAAGCCTGATCAAATATAATAATCCTTTGTATGTCTGTCAGCCACTTCCCTGGCTTCCTATGGGATGGGTGCTCTGTGTTCAACATGAAAGGGGGTCAGCTATAGGGAAAGGGGGCTAAGTTGTAGGGATATGATGTCTTCCCTGCTTCCATATCAATTTTCCAGAAGGGTAGGACTATGCACCAACCTGTTGGACCTCAGCTTCTATATAATACAGAAATGCAGGCACTATCTGCCTCTAGGACTCAATGAAGCAGTTATTTATAACAGGATTATTACACATAGGAAGTGGAGAGTATGTGGAGGAAGTTGAGAGAAGGATCATTTACTTACAGCCTGGGCAGATAAACTTCCTCAGATCTGAAATAGAAGATTTATTCCCCCTCCAATTATAGCTGTGGGTCCATTACTCAAAATTCCCTCCCCATGCAAGTCTTACTTATCTTCCAGAGCCTCATCTCTCCCAGATGATACTGTAAATGAGTCATTTGACACACTAAAGTGAAGCAGTTAAGGTTTTATTACTCTATTACACACTGCAGTGACAAGCTTCCCCAAAGACCCGATGCTAAATCACAGTCCCATTCTGGTTTAGGAAACTGAGGTTAAATCACAGTCCTGTTCTGGTTTGGGAAACTGAGGCTAAAAATCATAGTCCAGCTCTGCTTTGGGAAACTGAGGCTAAATCACAGTCCCATTCTGGTTTGGAAAACTCACATGACCCAGAGATAAACACACCAGAAAATGTCACGAGGACTTTGCAGGTGAGACCTCACCCACGAGGGGTTCTGTGGTACCATCAGCTATTCAACACACAGGCTCCAGCAAAAACTGTTCCACAGATTTCCAGATCATATTCAAGGTTTAATTTCTTTCCCCCAGCCTTCAAAGGAGCCTTAAAATCAAGTCCTTGTATGGGTGAGGTCTTCTAATATATGCAAAGCCAAGTGACTCCACCAACACCACCAGCACCTCCTGGCTCAGATGATGGGAGGGAACTGCTCCCCTGATCGATCTGGTTAAACTGGAGGGTCCTCTAGCTCCAATCCATGCAGAAGGAGAGGGATCAGGGCAGGATTATGTAAACCAAGGCTCGAGGCCAAAATAAAGGAGCCTGGAGGCAGGGCTGTCGTCAGGGCGTAGCTCAGCTGTGCCTCCACTCACCGGCCCCTTCCCTCCCTCCACGGGACGCTTTTTCACTCAGCGTGGCCAGGAGACTCTTGCAGAGGGTGTTTAAAACCCACAGAGCTGCCAAAAACGTCAAATTAGAGCCCAGGGAGAGCTCATAACAAACCCACCCCAGCGAACCGCAGCACTGCCTGTCTGGTTGAACCCAAAAATCGTGAAAGCAAAGACCTCCCGGCAATTACACCCAAAAGGTTTCCTGTCTCTGCATGAATCTTTGTTTGCTTTGGGTTTTAGTGGTAGATGGGAGCACAGACTACAATTTGTGGGAGATAGGTTATAGCTGCTAATGCAAAAGAGCCTTTTTCCTTCCCCTCTGAACAGATAAAGCACCAAAAACACTGCTCTGAAACAGCTTGGTTCTGCATTCACAGATGGCACCAAAAATTAGCATTATTTATCAGTGGCTTTAGTCATTTTTGAAAAGGAAAACAGACACAGGAAGACAGGAACCTGAATTAGGTACATTTGCAACTAACACTTCAAAATGCAGCAGGGAAAGAACATTTTGTGGAGCTTTAGGAAACCACACTTTAAAAAAAATAAATGATACATTTACCCAAGAAGGAGAATGAAAACAAGCAGAACAATAAGAGTCACGGAAGTTTGCTCTGAGGAGACAGCTGGGAAGGTGAAAGGAGGAAGCAAGCAAAGAAAACACACAGCATAAAGATAGAAATTATCCCAAAACAGCAGGAGAAGGATTATTAAGCCATTTTACATCTTTACAGCACTGCATGCAGCGAGGGAGGTGTGAACACACAGGGCTGCACGATGCCAAATGTGGCTGCATTTGGGCACAGTCACACCCCTACAGGGGGCTCAGCCCAGCCCTGCACCTCCTGAGGGCCTCAGCCTCCTCTTCTCAGAATCACAGAACATTTGGGGTCTCAAGGAACCTCTGGAGGCCACCTGGTCTAAGCTCCTGCTCAGGAGGGTCACACAGAGCTGGCTGATGGGGACCGTGTCCAGAATTTTGAGTATCTTCAAGGATGGAGACTCCACAACCTCTCTGGACAACCTGTGACAGTGCTCCACCCCCCAGTCAAATCTTATTCCCTGATGTTCAGAGGGACCCTCCTGTGCNTGTGAGGAATTGCAGGGAAACAGCAAATGCAAGAGGAACACTTGGAGGCCACTGTGAAATCTGCTGTCAGACAGGAAAGCTCATCACCAAAGAGCTTAGTTCAGATGGAGGACAAATAAAAAAGGCACAGAGAGCATCATATGATAAATAGGCATCATTTTCTCCAGTAGAGAAGCCTGTCCTTGCTGTAAGAACTTGCCATTTCCTCCCAGCACAAATGGATTACTCATGGACAGAGAAGCCAGGGGCAAAATTAACTCTTGGAGCGCAGCCTGTCCCTGGAGATGAGCTCAGTCCCAGCCTGCTCCTTTCCTCACAGCACACAGACCAGGAGCCTGATGGCCTCTTTGATTGCTTCCATCACCACAGTAATTACTTTAGTTTTTAGCTCCTCGATTTTGGCAGAGACTCTCTGAAAAGCCGAATGAAGAACAATTAAATGCAAGAATTAAGTGAAATAAGGTGCCAACAGAGTTTGGTGTCTGTCCCTCTTCCCTTAAGTGGGGTGGAAGATTAAGTGCTCAGCACAGGGGCTCCTGAGAAAGCCTCCAAAGGGAGGAACCCTCAGAAGACATCCAAAAAGCCTTTTTCTTAATAGAAACCATCCAGAACTTGCCAATAACAAAGCTAAATCCTGCAGGACTGGCGAGATGGAGCCTTGGCTTCACTCCCACATGGGCTCAGCAGTACAAATCCACTCCCCACACACCAGGGAGAGCAGGCTGGACAGCCCAAAGTCTGCTCTGTCCTTCCCTGATGATGTTGTGGTGCTGCTGCACAGCCAAATATGCGAGCCACAAGTCCAAGAAGTACAGAGTGTAGTGGGTTATGAAATTACCTAGGAAGGAATTCTGGCCATGGTCCTCTTTCTCAGGGTTTTCATGTGTTTTAGGTAAGAAACTCCTAGGACTCGAGGAACCCACAAGCACTTGCACTGAGAAGAGGGACCAGGACACAATTCCTTCCCTTTTAGGTTCTCACGTGCTTGGGTTGGAGTGGCAAGGAGGGACACAACACCTGTGCTTCACACAGCCAGACAGTGCTGCAGGTTTCTCATCAGGATCAAAGGGATGGGAACCCAACACCTACACCTGCAGCACCTCAAGGAGCTCCCAGTGTTGGCCGTCCAACGAGCCCAGGATCCTGGGATCACAGTTCTGAGCTTGATTTAATTTTATTCATCTTTTTTAAGAACGCAGGTCATCAAAAATTGCCTCTTATTCAGAGAATAACAGCTGCATGACAGTCACATTCCAAGTTTTCTACTCATTCATGAATTCAAAAGTAAGGCTGAGGAGATGTACCATTAAGTCCAGTTTCCTTCTTTTCTGAGTACAGGTATAATTATCCCCAACTTCACAGACACAAGACGCTCCCAGAGAAGTGACTTGCCAAGCAGGGAGATGACAGAGGCAGCAACAAAAGCCCACTCACCCTGCCACTGGTCTCATGTCTCACAAAATAATTGCCTTCCCACCCAGAACTAAAGGTTACAACTACAGAGAGAATGAGTCAAGCCGGAAAGACCTATTTAAAAAATGGGAAAAACTGGGGAAAAAAGTTTTATGAAAACATACAGGTTGTATAATAGAGGAGAGGGAGCATTCCTGCATTGCACCTCGTTTGCTCATGCTTTGTCTCAGCTGCCAACCACAAATTAAAACCACAGTTAAAACTTTGCTCCTTTGGTACCTTCAGTACTTAGTCACTAGAAACCGAACATCTGTTTTGCTGTGAGGCTTTCAGCAGTGACTCAATGTTATCTGCAGTGTTGGGCTGTGGGAGATGAGTATTCCTGAGGTTTTTTTCCCCCCCCATCCCTAGCAATAGGGAGGGGAAATCGGCCCTTATAAAACCATTACAGTCGGACACAAGTCGAGGAGGAAGCACAGGACACAGGGAGATTTCATCCCCAGCTGGAAACAACCTGGCTGAGATCTCCACTGGTGTCCCACAGCTCCCTGGGATCGATACACCTTTGGCTTCCAGGCTCTGGAGAAGCAGCAACCTCCCTGCTGCGTTTACAGCAAGCTCGACAAACACGCCGCAATTAAAATGACTCCGGTAGCCTCCCAGCATGTGCATCCCCAAAGGTCCAGCTGTGATTTAACCTCCCCTGGCTCCAGGCAAGGGGGAGAGCTCAGCATCCCAACTCCAGCAGCAGGGAAGCTCCCGAGGTGGAGCTGTAGCTTCGGGAAGAGGATGCGGCAGCAGCAGGAAATATCCCAGCACCGAGGGACCCAATTAACTGGCTGGTACAAGGCACCAGCATCCCATTACCATGGTGGATGCTGTGCCTGCACAAAGGCACGCCTGGGAAAAGGACTCCTAGGATAACATATGCAAGGGAAGAGCCTGGACACGGTGATCATCTTGTCCTGCTGTAAGGGAAGGGATCTGGGCAGGATCCAAGTCAGCCAGCAAGCTCATCATTCAAAGTCATTTCTCCCCCACTCCCAGGCACAGGGATGATCCTGTTGCTCATTCAGTGAGTGAGTATTTTCCCTGGAAGGGCATCAGACATAAAGCAAATCCAAAGATCTCACCTTCGCCTCACCAAACAGTGGCCACAAAACACACCCATGTGTCTGAAAGGCGGGTACTTTATGGGGTTTCACAGGATCACAGAATATCCTGAGCTTGAAGGACCATCCAGTCCAACTCCTGTCTCACCATCTCCCCCACTGGAGGTGGGCACAGCACACTCACAGACACACAGGATCAAGTGGGCTGGGAAATACCTCTGAGCCCATCAAGTCCAACCTGTGACTGATCCCCACCTTGTCAATCCGACCAGAGCACTCAGAGCCACATCCAGCCATTCCAGAAACACCTCCAGGGATGAGGGCTCCATCACCTTCCTGGGGAACCCATTCCAATATTCAGTCATCCTTTCTGCGAAGAATTTCCACCTCACATCCAACCTGAACCTTCCTTGGCCCAGCTTTAGGCTACAAGGGGTTCACTCCAAGGGTTTTACAATCCATTCACCCTCATGTGCAGATAAGGGCACTGCCATTGAGCAGGTAGATATCAACCTGCAAGGAATAGAGGTCCAAAGGGAAATCCTGGGAAAATCCCTACTCCTGGCTGCCACAGGGGCACTTTAACCTCTAAAAGGTTTTTCTCTCCTTCATGAAAATCTTAAAACTGAGTGTGGATAGGGACAGCCTGAGACTGTCCCAGTGTGCATGACATTCCTCATCCAAGATCCATTTAATTCAATAACTCCAACAACAAGAAGCAGCAGGTCTAGGAAGCAAGGTCAGACCCACACCAGGATGCACCATTTTCTCCCCAGAACACCCCCCAGTCTCCAGCATGGACTGATTCTGCCCAGGGATCTTTGTATCTTCTTTCCAAGAGTTCAGCCAGACACCTCTTTGATCCACGTAAGTTTTTAGGCATCCTACAGCAAGTAGTGGCACAGTTTGCCCAGAGAAGCTGTGGCTGCCCCTGGATCCCTGGAAGTGTCCAAGGCCAGGTTGGACAAGGCTTGGAGCACCCTGGGCTGGTGGAAGGTGTCCCTGCCCATGGCAGGGGGTGGGACAGGATGGGCTTTAAGGTCCCTTCCAAACCATGCTGTGGTTCTATGACTATCACACGTGGTGGAAATGCTTACAAACACTGACAGGACACAAAGGGAGGATGTGGTACCAGGGCAGCGCCATCAACTCCAAAAATTATGATCCCCAGAGCTCCCAAAGCCCCTCTAAGTCCTCACCCCAAAGTTCTGACAGCCTTTAACACACACCACAGCGAACCAGTGTTGCCATGCCAGTCTCAAGGATTCAAACTGGGCTCCCCATTAGAGCCTCTGCGGGCAGGGAAGCAGCAGAACTGGTTTGGAAAGAGAAAAGGGAAGAAAACACAGATGACTCCGATAACATGTCTAATTAATAAAGCATAAACGAGACGGGCTGGTTCAGTCTGCGCGTCCCATCTGCTCCCACTTTGGCCAGGACGGTTCCCATCTCCACAAGCCCCACTTTCCATGCAGATATTGCCCCGTGCTGACAAGCCAAAGATGTGCCTTCAGCACCTGGGCACACACACACTCTGAGATGGCATTGCTGTACATCCCTGGCTCCTTTTCTTTAGGAAAAAGGGATGAACAAGGAAAAGTAGGAGTGCCCAGTATGTAAAGCTTGGTCCTGAGGCACCAAGGCCAAACATAAGAGTTTGGTATGAGTTTGCTGTATCTTCATAGTCACCAGTCCTCCATTGCCTCTAGATAGGTACTAACCTACCTTGAAAGACTTAACCCCAAAACAGTTCATATTTTTCACTCTGTTGCACTTTAAGTGACTTTGCAATCAACTTGTGTGAATTTCTATAGTGGAAATGGTGATTTATAGAGATTTAGTTGAGGATTGATTAGATACAGCTCCCTAAGGTCAGCAGGTACTTATGATACTACAAGATCAGGTTCATACAAAGTCTTGATCCCTGCATTTTTCTGGCACACCTTTTGAAAAAACAAACAGAGAAGACACAAACAGGAGACTCCCAGTGATGGGAAACATCCAGACACTCTCCCCAACATGCACCCTGGCTCTTAAAATCTTCAACAAAAGGAAAAAGAGAGTAACAAAAGGGAACAACAGGAAAACAGTGGTCAAGTGGTGCTGATAGTTCTGGTGCTTTCTGAGGACAGGCTGACTCATCCTCCCCAGTTCAAGCCCAAACACCAACACCAGCCAGGCTGCTGGCGCTGGGAGTTCATGGGTTTGTCAGGTGTCATTGCTACAGGTGCATTTAATGAAGATGGAAAGCATTCAGGGAGGCAGAGAGGAGGCTACAGTCACATCCAAACAAGCTGCTCCTGTGCATGCATGGCCACACCAGCTGCTCCCAAAAAACCCAGCAAGAATCAGACCCTGAAAAGATAATCCACTATAGTCTGTTTAAACAATGGACAGAATGAGCAAAGCCCTGTTGGGAAAGTCCACACCACACCTACAATGAAAGAGAAGAAAGAAACCAGCCTGGCGTTCAAGCCAGGCAATTTGGGAATGCCAAGGCTTTTTTAGAGGAAAACCTTGAGTATCTTGCATGCAAACAAGCTCATCTCCAGCTGGAATGCCAAGATCCTCTCACTGTGTTCATATTGAAGAGCTGTGGAAATCAAAAAAGGTCTGACCTGCACTCAGGGCTGGCTCGAGGAAGGACCAGGGAGGATTTGCCATCTGTAGTCCAAATCACTGAGCTCCATCCGTGACTTCCCACAGCGCCGGGACATCCAACCTTTATGGCTCACCCCAGCCCAGTCTCAGCCTCCACACCCATCAAAACCCAACAGCAGTAAACAGCAGAGAGCTTGTAAACCCCAGTTGCTACACCGAGAATCGCCGCACATCGCAGAGTCGAAGGAACACCTCAGTGATGGCGAAATCCTCCGGCACAGATTTGTTCTCCAGGCTCCAAACTAAATGCAGACGGTGCATGTGGGTGGCTGGAACTCCATCCCAAAAAGGTCAAGCAACACAGGAAGCCTGAGCTGCACTGGAATAGCCAAGATTTCAGGCAAACTACTTAAAAGCAAGCAGTTCTCCTCAGGAAATGGACAGTAAGTTGCTGGCAGCATCCTGGAAGTCTTTCCTCTGACAAAGAGCTGGTTAGCGGGGAATGGAGCTAACCCAGGCACAGGACAAAATAAAAGGCAGAGGAAAAGTTGAACTGGAACTTGCTGACTAGGCTGAGCTGGCCTAGAGGGATGCAGAGGAGATCCAGGCAGCAGCCAGTGCTCTGGAATAGGCACAGAAGTGTTTTCACAGGAGCATGTTGCTTTAAAGGCAGATGTATGAGATCATCTCGTCCCCCTGAGTACGTTGTTTCCTAATGTTTTGCCCAGACCAATCACAAATGTCAAAAGCAGTGGTTGGTTCTGCTGGTTTGGGGGGTTTTTTTTGGACTACCTTGAGTCCCCAAAGAGCCAGTGGAGGATGAGAATTGTAGACTCTGTTCTGTCTTTCACATTACAAATGCAATTACCTCTGCAGCATGATTACAGCGTCTCCTGTCAGGGTGATTCTGCAAGAGGCTGAAAGAACAGCTTGCCTTTCAAAGGGAGTTAGAAACATTCCTGCAAGTCTGTCCGTGCTCTGTGGTCACATGCCAAAGAAATTTAAGAAAAGTGCAGTCCTGAGGGAAGAGCATCCCTTGGAGAAAGCTGTTCCCACTGCCTTCTAGAATGGATGCGAAATGTCCCTGCAACGTATGAAATTTCCTGGGTGAAAATCTGATTTCTCTTGCTTTTCAATCCTCTCACCCAGATAATGAAGAAAAATATTCAGCACAAGAAGATTTACAGATGTAAGTGACAGTTTGGGGATGGACAGGCTTGTCCTACCTGGATGCAAGAGATGTCAGGTCAAGGGAAATCATGGATCACCTGACTGATGTTAATCTTAGTTCTTCTCCTCTTCCCAAACATCAAGGCATCTTGGAGCCAGCTCATGGGTAACTGCAAGTGGGAATTAGCACTACAAGTTGGAAACATCTGGATATAGATAGTTAAACCAGATAGCATCAGTAGGTCACATCTGGTTTCCACATTTCCATTTCAGCCTACCCAGATGCAGGAGGAGTCAGGGGCACCGGCTGGAGTTGGGAGTTCTGTGGTGGTTTACTCAGGGTTCTCCAAGCTGGATGGACACACAGGTCTCTGCCACCTGATGAGAGCTCCTTTTTCCTCCACCTCCCACCCCAGGCACTCCCAGAGCTGCCCGTGCCAGGCTCTGTGTCAGCCCCAGTGGGATCAGCTCACCTGCCAAAGCCTCAGCCAGGATGGGGTGCCGTGCCCGAGCGTGGCTTGGAGCCAAGGAAAGCAAGCTGAGCTGTCTTACCCCACCACCAGACTTGGTCCAACATGTGCAGAAAGCAGGGAACAGAAAAATAAACTCCCCAAAACAACACCACTTCCTTCTTACATCAGCTCACCTCTGCCACGAAACAACTTGTCAGCTCTTCACACCTTCATTCCCTTTGGCACGGGGGCAAGAGCCCTCCCTGCTCAGCCAGGGACTCACGAAGGAGCTGTGCCTGAGCCCCAGAGAACACCCAACGTTGACAAGACAGGGCCTGACCCCCCTGCTATTAAGCAGGAAGTGGGAATATTAAGTGCAAATATTGATGGTGAAACAGGCACAGCTGGCACCAAAGTTAAAGGAGGTTGTAGGACAGGGCTGAAATAGATGAGGTTTAGATTGGATATCAGGGAGAAATCCTTCCCTGGGAGGGTGGGCAGGCCCTGGCACAGGGTGGGCAGAGAAGCTGTGGCTGCCCCTGGATCCCTGGGAGTGTCCAAGGCCAGGTTGGATGGGGCTTGGAGCACCGTGGGCTGCTGGAAGATGCCCCTGCCCATGGCAGAGATGTGGAACTGGGTGGTCTTTAAGGTCCTTTCCAACCCAAATCATTCCATGGTTCTCTGACTAAACCACTGATTTCAGCTCACAGCTCGTGCCTGGCAGTCAAAGATGACAAGGCTTAGCAGCTCATGATGCTTAGATTAGCTCAGATTAGCTCATTACTAATGAAGCCTCTGCAGGTTGTTTTCTGCCAGGAAAAAGCAAAAGTGTTGCTTTCTCAGCTGCCCATTACCTAAAGTGGGCTGAATGAGCTCTGCTTCCAAGGGAATAAATCCCTTTTGGAGCAGGCAATAGGCAAGTCGAGTGGGAAGTGGTCAGCACCATCAGGCACATCAGATCTGTTCTCCCAACATGAGACTTCAGGCTTAGGGCATTTCAAAAGCCAGCATTTCTCAATAAGCACGGAAGAACAGATGACTCCTTTTATTTCACATCCCTCTCCTTCTCCCCAGGGACAGCAAGCAGTCTGGTGTGACACAACAGGAACACCCCAGTCCCTCCCTGGACCCCAAATTTGTGAGCAAGGTTTTGATAAATGGGAGGAGGATCCGTGAAGGAAAGTTCATGGAAGAGAACTCACAGAAGACAGGAGTATTAAAGAGTTTAAACACAGCAGCCAGGAAAGACTTAACAAATAGGCATCTTTGCACTCAAAGCTGCTGACAAACAACCCTGCCCAGAGGAAAGAAAAATCACAAGTGGAAGAACTAAGTGGGCAAGTGCTTGACGTAAGTGTGATTTTGTCAGCAGAGATAATTTAGGGAATGGGTTTGTAAAAGCAGAGGATGTCTGTGAGGAGAACTGGCTTCAAGGCCAGGCTGGACAGGGTTTGGATCAACCTGGGCTAGTGGGACGTGTCCCTGCCCATGGCAGGGGGGTCAGAACTAAACGATCTTCAAGTTCTTTCTAACCCAAACCATCCTAAGAACAGCAACAACACTTGGGAGCTCTCCTGGATGAAACTTCCGAGGTGTGTGTTCATTACTGGGCTCTGAGCAGGCAGAAAATTCAGCACACATGAGGTTTTTCCCAAGTCAATCGTTTTTTTTCCAAAATTTAGACCTGTAGGAGCTCGGTGTCTCCAGCTGGCACATCTGCAGTGGTGGAGCTTGGGATACTGCAATGCTACATGCCAGGGCAGGGGGGAGAAGAGAGGGTTTGGCAGCTGGAGACCAAGAGGGAAGGAGGAGAGAATCCAGAACACAGGCCATGAATTTAGCTCCAGAATAGAATGGCCCAAAATTGTGCCCAAAAATAAGTTCAAGTGGCTCTTATTAGCAAGAACAGATTTAACCACCATATGCATTTTCAGTTCCTGTCCCCCAACCATCATTCCCAATGTTCTCACTTCCCTCCAGATGTAGATCCAAGTGCCTCTGTGACCTGGGCACAGCTCAGAGCAGGTATCTGGGGTCAGATCCAGCATGGAAAGGACTGAGAATGTCTGAAGGGAGAACACAGTTCAAATTCTCTGAAAGCTTTGGAGTGTTTTACTCAATGTTTGACCACTTCAAAGTAAAATCAGGGCCCAGCTTCCAAAAATATATGAAGGAAAACCATCAGCAATGAGAAAAATTGATTCTAACATAACATCCAACACCACAGTTTGATGGGGTCATTTGTAACCTCACATCAAGTGACCACAGGCAAATTGGGGTGGTCAGAGATGCTTCAGAACTGGCTGAAGGATAGCGAAGAGCTCCAACAGTGCCACTGGAAGAGCTTCCTACAAGAAGGACACAAAATACGCTCCTTTCTTTGACAAAAGCCACTGTTGCCTGAGACCTGCCCCAAAGATGAAAGTTGGTATTCCAAGCCCAAAGGTGGGTTTATGCCACAGCAGCTGTCAGAGACTGCAGCTTGATGCAACTCTGGCTCTCCAAAAAACCCACCAAAATGAATGAACCCAGTGGCTGAACTTTGATCCTCCCCAGAGCAGAGGCTGCAGGACCTTTGGAGGGCAGTGGAAGGGATGTAAATGATCCTGCTGCTCATGCTGCATCTGCTTCAACCCTACAGCCAAGTTTGGCATTTCCCCCTTTAATAAGGACAGGGAGGGACATGAAGGACAGCTCTGGATGTCAGGTACTCCCTCGGGAAGTGAACTTCTTAATGAGTCACATCAAAGCATCCCAAAGGAGCTGAGCTGCCATTTCTCACCTCCTCAGCAAAACAATCCTCCTGCACCAACAGTCCAGGCCTGTAAGTGAAGGCAGAGCTCAAGGAATGCTTGAAAAGATCACCAATAATTCTTGTAACAGGCAAAATGGGGAATAAATATGGAAGTGGCATCCCTCTTCTCACCCCTGGGCTCGGGATCTGCTGGAGGCAGGGCTGGCAGCCTGCCTGTATTCTGATTTTGGAGGGGGGACATGGCACTGCCATGGCCATCCAGGGGCCTGGAAACAGCTGAGGTGACATGGGAAGTGTTGGATGAAGGATGGGACCAGACACAGCCAAAATGAGCATGGTGAAGGTATCCCAAGATGACCTTTCCATGCTGGACTCAAAACTGTGGAATAACAGCCACACACCCATGGAAGCTGCTCACAGTGCTACCACCCGTGCCCTTCATTAGTTAATTACTGACATTTCTATGACTGTATTGCCTTAATGAAGCAGCAGGAGGAGGAAAATTCAACATCAAATATAAATATAAAGATCTCAGCTGGGCAGCAATACCTTCTCTGGCACAGGTAGGTGGAATTTCATCACACAGGGCTTCAGGAGCTTAAATTCCCTTAAATCCATGCCACTTTTCCTGGCCTAGAGGGCACTGAACAGCCCAAAATTAAATGCCCCCTGAGCACACACACAGCACCATGAGTCCCCTAAGAAGAGGACTCCTTAAAGGCTTCAAAACAGAGTTTTAAAGATTCTCTCCCAAACTGAGCCAAATTGTCAGTGGGTGAGATTTGCACCCTCCAAACACAACAGAAGCTGTGGCTGCCCCATCCCTGGAGGTGTACAAGGCCAGGTTGGACGGGGCTCAAAGCAACCTGGTCCAGTGGAAGGTGCCCTGCCCATGGCAGGAGCTTGGAATGAGATGGTCTTTCAGGTCCCTTCCAACCCAAACCATTCCATGGTTCTATGAAACTTGGGCACCCCAAATTACAGGCAGCAAAAGGCAGGAAATTGTTTGGAGCAGCAGAGACAGAGATTAAACTGCAAGTTTTGTGTTCCAGTCTGCTGTGCTGCCCAAAGTCACTGGTGCTGTCACATCTCCTATAATGAAGCCACAGCCACCAAGCCAGGCCCCAGCTTGCCAGCAACTCTTCCCACAGCAGCAAAGCACACCAATCTCCAAAGATCCCACGCTGGCAACCCTAAATCCACTCTACAAAAGGAAAAACAATTCCAAATAACACATACCAAGGCGGCTGAGCGAGAATTGAGCAACAGCAAAGTTCTTGGCTCCCTAAGAACAGTCATGATCTTGCAATAAGTTCAGAAAGAGCCACAGAATAGGTCAGTTCCCGGGTTTGGATGCTGAGGAGCTCAGCTTTCCCGGCACTGCTGAGGCTGCCTGGCTGCCCAGGAGCCCTGGCTGCAGTTTCCACCCAACCATCATCAGACCTGTGTGGCTCATCTCTGAAGCACTTTTTCCCCTCAGGACTTTCCACCTCTCCCATCCACTTGTCCACAGACTTCCTCGTTCTTCGTCCACTAGTCAAATCAGCTCCGTTTTCAGAGTGAAAATTCGGTTTCTCAGCCTTGAAGTTCAAAAGGGGGTTTGTTCAGGGGCTGGGCTTCCTGGCTTTGCACCAGGGGTGCTGGAGAGGGAATGGAAATGGATGCTTTTGGGGACTAATCACATGCTGTGTAATTCCTCAGTGGAGGCTGGAAGCTCTGCCAGCATCCTCCCTGCAACTGCTCTCCTATTTGGGACAGAACCATTGTCAAATTTATAAGCAGGAATGAGCTGGGTGATGGGTGAAGGGCTTTGTTCAGGTTTGCAGTGAGCAAAAGCCATGAATTTCCTACCACCTGGGCTTATGTCACAACCACAGGAGCCCCAGAAGGTCCATCTGCAAGATGCTGAGCATCTTCAGGTCCTCTCAACATGGGCAACAGAGCTGGGAAGGGGCTGGAGCAGCAGGAGGGGCTGAGGGAGCTGGGGGGGCTCAGCCTGGAGAAAAGGAGGTTCTGGGGGGACCTTCTGGCTCTGCAAGTCCCTGCCAGGAGGGGGGAGCTGGGGGGGGGTCGGGCTCTGCTCCCAGGGAACAGGGACAGGAGCAGAGGGAACGGCCTCAGGCTGGGATAGGGAATGTTTAGGATGGATATTGGGGAAATTCCTTCCTGGAAAGGGCTGTCCATCCCTGGCACAGCTGCCCAGGGCAGTGGTGGAGTCCCCATCCCTGGAGGGATTTCAAAGCCATGTGGATGTGGCACTTGGGGACATGGTCAGGCCTTGGTAGTGCTGGGGGATGGTTGGACTTGATGGTCTTAGAGGCCTTTTCCAACCCAAACAATTCCATGATTCTATGACATACATGGGAATGCACACCAAGCAGCACCTGGCAAGATCAGGTCCAGCCACATGGTCCAATCAACACTGATTTAAAACTCCACTGAAAACAATGCTGGGCAGGGATGTAGGGAAGGCAGCAGCTTCGGGAAGTGGGAGAGGGCTTGCAGGGAACAATGCTGGGCTGCAGCCCTTCCATGGAGAAACCACCACCCTTCCTTACAGCACGTGCCTGCTCTGGAGCCTGCTGCCAGCTCAGCATGGCCTCCTCCTGGAGCAGCATCCCAGCATTGGGCAACAGGGCAGCATCAGGTGCTCCATCCCACACTGCTCACTCAGCTGTGCCAGAGAGGCAAAGGGCTCCAGGGTTCCCCTTTTCTTGCCACGAACAGGCCAAGATCCAGCTGAGGATATATCCTTTTAAAGCAGCTCCCTGCATTTCACAATTTATCTTCAAGTTTCCACAGGAAGAGGGCAACATATGGGAGGTTACATAAACTCGAGCAACCCCCACGGAATATCGTGGAATAAAAACAGGCACGGAACTCAGACTAACAAATCCCAGGGGAGGCAAAGAGCAAATCCTCAGTTATGCCATGAATAAGACCTGGACACAAGAAGCAGTATCAGATACTCAGGTGGCTCTCCTGGGTGGATCAAGAGATCTGTCACCTTTGTGGACGTGCACCTGCAGTGCTGGTTTTACAACTGAATCACCAAGAGGTCACCTGCAGCCCTGGACAAGGGACATGAATTCCCACAGGGACCCTCACAAGAGCCACCCAGAGGGATGGAGATGCTTGGGAACCCTCTAAACCATTTTAACATGCTGATGGACCCAAGGTGGGAAACGCTCAAGCAGGCACCAGGTTTGTCATCCTCACTGGAGCCTCAGCCCAGGAGGGGATGGGAGGGATGAAAAAAGATGAGTGTGCCTTTTAGTTACCTCCCAGGAGAGCAGAGATTCACCTTAACCCTTCCAAAGCTGCCTTTCTCTGTCAGTTAGCCCTTGCCTATTTGATTATTTTAATTTTTATTCATTTGCATGCTGGATTTTGGGAGGCCAGAGCTGCCTGCTCAGCACAGCTGAAGAACCACCCCAGTTCAGACACTGCTGCAACACAGACCCATGGCTGGGCCACAGATTTCACCTCCAGGAGTGAAAAAACAACTCCTACACAACCACAGAAGACCAAGCCAGGTATGGAAGGCTGATAAATGAGTTGGCTGAATACAACTCCCTGACAGGAGGTTGCAGTGAGGTGGGGGCAAGGCTCTTCTCCCAGGTTCCAAGTGACAGGATGAGAGGAAATGTCCTCAAATTGTGCCAGGGGAGTTTTAGATTGGCTATGAGAGGAAAGCACACTCCTAGATAAGCTTAGAAAATAATTTAACCTCTCTAATCCCAGTCTCAATCCTCCAGCTAGCCGAGTATCTAAAGACAAGCTGCTGCCACCAAAGATCCCATCCAGTATTCCCACCCTGCCTGGAATGAGGATGCAAATTCTACACAGCAACTGGGATTAAAAACATCTATTTGCCTGTAGCCAAATAGGTTTAAAGTCTCCTCAAGAGAAAATCTTGAGGATTATCCATGCTTTCCAATTTATTATTCATTTCTAACTCATCTCCGTTCATCTCTAATTCATCCTGGAGGGGATGGCATTAGTGTCTGCCATGGGAGGGGCGTGAAGCTCCAGCATTTGGACTGAAGTCGCACTTCTGAGCCTCCAAGAGTGGCCAGTTTGTGAGAGAGTGAAATCCAGAGGCTCTGAGACACAGCACATGTTCAGCAGCACTGGGAAACACATGTGAATGTATTTATTTCCAGGCTTCTCAAACGTACCCATAAGAGCTTCGCTTCTGGAACACGAGTGAGATGGTTATCTCCTGGCATGATAAAAACACGACTCAAATTGTGCAGCAGCAGGGAAGTTTTGCAGGCTGTCCTGCCACACGCTATCACCAGAAAAATTTATGGTCCCTCCAAACCTTCAGGGCAAGAGCCAGGATATCCCTGTGCCTGGAACAAGAAGCTGCACTTTCCCAGAGCGCTGCTGGAATCTTTATAAACCACTAAAATGCTCTTTTTTCTTTTAAACAAAACAAAACAAAATAAAAAGCAAATCCTGTTCTTCATATTTCTCCCCTTACTCAGTGAGATTTTTACTTCCTTAAGGTTTTCAGCCTTCTAGAAACCTCTAAGAGCATCAGGACTCTGAGATCTGTCCCTCTGGCTGAGTGTGTCGGGTCACCTTGACACCAGCAGCCAGACCTGAGTTCCTTCCTGGCTTTTCTTCCACCTATTTCACTGCCTTGCCATGTTGCTTCTTCCTCCAGCTCTATTTCTCCTGTCCCTTCTCCAGGGCTGGGTTTGCACAGTAGGGTTTTTGTGGATGGAGTAAGAGATGCCCAGCTGGGAAGCAAGAAGGACTTTGAGCTGGTTGGTTCCTGGCTGTAACCACATTGAGGCCAGGAACAGATTTCCTGGCTGCAGAGCCCTCTCTGACAAGTACCATGATGTCATTTACTGACATAAATTAGTAATATCAGCCCTGAGCCCGCCACTGGTTGTGAATGAAGTGTTTGAAATCCCCGGAGTAGGAATTGAGACACCAGCTCTGAAAATACAGGGTTGAAAGCAAGGGATTGACCCCACACGTTCCCAGGGATTACAGGAGGATCTGATGCTTGGTTTGCAAGTTCACCACTGTGGCCTGTTGGAGCCAGTCCAGAGGAGGCCACCAAAATGATCAGAGGTTGGAGCAGCTCTGCTGTGAGGAAAGGCTGAGAGGGTTGGGATTGTTAGTCTGGAGAAGAGAAGGTTTTGGGGTGACCTAATTGTGGCCTTCCAGGACCTGATGGAGCTCACAAGGAAGAAGGAGAGAGACAATTTAGAAAAGCATGGAGTGACAGGACAAGAAGAAATGGCTTCAAATTTAAAGAGAGTAGGTTTAGACTGGATATTAGGAAGGAATTCTTGGCTGGGAGGGTGGGCAGGCCCTGGCACAGGTTGGGCAGAGAAGCTGTGGCTGTCCCTGGATCCCTGGAAGTGTCCAAGGCCAGGTTGGACAGGGCTTGGAGCAACCTGGGCTGGTGAAGGTGTCCCTGCCCATGGCAGGGGGGTGAAACAAGATAATCTTTAAGGTCCCTTCCATCCCAAACTATTCTATGAGTGTTCCCAGAAGATGACATGCTGGGTGCACAACAGACAAGTGAGGATGGTTGGGAGCCATTTTTGGAGAGACCCTCCACAAGCTGCCTTCCTGGCAGGAGATCCTCAATTCCCTGGGATCATCACCCAGGCACAGACCCAGGGAGACATCCTTCCTTCAGCAGTTCCACCAGGAATTACTGCCTTCTGCAGCCCCAAAACAAGGTCACATCCAACGGGGTGGAGCCCAGAGCCAGCTAAACCCCTGGGGTCTAGATCAGCAGACCAATCCTCACTCAGAGCTTATTTCGAAACATCAGGCGTGATATGGGAGGACAGTCATCCTGGGGGGGGCTGGTTCAACCCCAGAGTAATCCAGTGCTGATTGATTCACTGCTCATAGCTGGATCAAGGTGTCCTGACACCTCTTACTTAACTTGGATACACAAATCCTACAAGCTCGAACACGTCGAACCCTGTTTTCCACGCAGGTATGCTGCTGCAGCACCTCTGCAGTCAGCTTCTAACACACTTTTAGCCATGTAGTTGGGGTGTCAAGCAGTGTTTTGGACCACCAAGTTATGAATCCAGTCTTAAAACTCTCTGTTTAAGTAGCATCCATGAGCCCAAGCTTCTGGCGGTTGGGTATCCAGGCACTGGGAATCCCATCTCTTGGCAGCTGGGATTTCAGGGCTAGATATCCTCCATTTCACTGCCTCCAGGACTCAGCCTGAAGAGATGTCCACGGCCTCAGTGCTCACAACCCCATCAGCAAACACTGAACCTACCAGAGACAGGCAGGGGGGAAGCCAGGAGCGATGCCTGCACCTCCCCTTCTGCAAACACGCAGGGATTTGGGGGAGGGAAAGGATTGGGGGAGGGAAGGGATTTGGGGGAGGGAGGGGATTTGAGGGAGGGAAGGGATTTGAGGGAGGGAGGGGATTTGGCTGCCTTCCCTTCACCACGCAAAGGAAGGCAGAGCAGGGATGTCTTCCCGGAAGGACCAGAAAATAGCTGTGGCTCGAGTCAGACTGTGGGGCAGGATGAGGAAATCCTCGTTATGGCAATAAAAAGGATCTCAAGTACTTGGCCAGGGCGCCAGGAATCCACCACCAGGCCAGGCTGGCTCACAAGCAGCTTTTCACATCAGCGCGGTGGGAACATTTTTGTTTATTTGTTCCTCAGTGTCAGCCAAGAGGGAAGGAGGTGGTGGCCCATTCCCCCTCACCACACATGTCCTCGGCTCCCTGCAACAGCAGAAGGCTTCAAATCCATGACACCTCCACCTCCTGCTCCCTCCTACCAACCCGGGATGTTTGGTCTCACAGACAGGTTTTAATTTTGCTTCAGATGGATGGCATGGCACGACCTGACTCATGCAGGAAAGGCAGAGGTTATGCTCTTGTCTGCTCCTCTGAAGTCAGAGAACTCTTGTTTTTCCATCCCAGGTCCAAATTAGTACTAATTATTCCATGCAAAATGGAGCTGCTTCAACAGGAAGGAATTAGGACAACAAATTATTCTGGAATAAAGAGTCACTGCTGCCTGAGCAAGTGATCTGTTTGCAAATGGAATAAAAGGAGCACTCTCAAGGTCACGTTGGAAGGGGCTTGGAGCAACCTGGTCTAGTGGGAGGAGCCCATGGAATGAGATGATCTTTAAGGTCCCTTCTAAGCCAAGCCATTCTGTGATTTTTTGATTCTCCCACAGGTGTTTTGGGAAAAAAAAATAAACAGTCCCATTTTAAAAAAGATTTCCAACCTCCACACCTGTTACACTGGACAGCAGGATTTTCTATATGACCAATATGCCAAAACCTAACCCACACTCAGTTGTTTTGACTTCCACCATCACAACTGCAGCCCACAAACACGGCAGTACCATAAGAGCAACCACAGCACAGCGTGTTTGACAACCACAGCTGGTGCTTTCAGCCAGATGAGTTCTGAGTTAGGGCAGGGAGGGAAGGGAGAGGGATTATTTGTGTGCCCTGGCACAGAATCACAGGATGGTTTCAGTTGGAAGGGACCTTAAAGCCCATCTAGTTCTACCCCTGCCATGGGCAGGGACACCTTCCACCAGCCCAGGGGGCTCCAACCTGGCCTTGGACACTCCCAGGGATCCAGGGGCAGCCACAGCTTCTCTGCCCAACCTGGGCCAGGGCCTGCCCACCCTCCCAGCCAACAATTCCTTCCCAATCTCCCAGCCAGCCCTGCCCTCTGGCACTGGGAAGCCATTCCCTGTGTCCTGTCCCTCCATCCCTTGTCCCCAGTCCCTCTCCAGCTCTCCTGGAGCCCCTTCAGGCACCAAAAGGGGCTCTCAGGTGTCCCTGGAGCCTTCTCTTCTCCAGGTGACCCCCCCAGCTCTCCCAGCCTGGCTCCAGAGCAGAGGGGCTCCAGCCCTGCAGCATCTCTGGGGCCTCCTCTGGACCCTCTCCAACAGATTCATGTCTTTCCTGTGCTGAGCACTCCAGACTGGACACAGCACTCCCCTACCTTCACCTCCTCCCTGCATAAATACAATGACACCCATCCCAGAGGGGCAGCCTCCACCCCGTTGTACAACAAAACACCTGCTGAAAAAAAAACCCACACGGGACAACATGGAGCAGCCATGGAAAGCAGCACCATCATCAGGGGGGGTTCCAGGACCATGCTGGGGCCTGCAGATGACATTTAAGGTGTCCAGAAGAGGTTGGCCAGAGAAAAGTACAAATGAGGTGCCCCTGGAGTAGTGGCTGGGCAGATGTCTGTGACAGTGACGACATCCATGGATCCCACGACACATTTCCCACAAGCTTTGGCTACACACAGAAGTTTCAAGTGCTGACAGGTTCTCACAGTCCAGCCACGTGAGCTGCATCAGAGAAAAAGGGTTTCCAGAGCATTTGTGAGTTTAATGAGAAGCAAGCACTCGTGATGAAAGCCACTCTGCCCACTTAGAGAAGCTGGAGACATCAGGAAGAACAGGATCAGACCAGCCTCTGGCGAGACCCAGGACCAGCTGCTCCAGAGGAAGACACGAGAAATCACTCTGGACAGTTCGGGAATCCCTTGCTTATCGCTAAATCTCTTCCTAAGCCCTTCAGATAGTGATTAAGCACAAAGGTTCATACCCTATATATTAAATATTAATCCCTCCCAATGTGACTGCAGACGTTCCGGTTATCCGACTCGGATAACCACACACCTCCAACAGCCCGTTCCTTTTCCACCCCAAACCACGTAAACACGATGTACAAAACCCAGCAGCATCCTGGGAGCCAGCCAGAACCTCCTCAGCCTCCGAGCCTTGAAGCCAAGCAGCTGGATCCCACCGAGAGCAGGAGGGAAGGAGTTAAGAGCAGGACATGAATCAGCCACTGCTATAAATGCGGACATTTCCTACCTCTCTGCTCGAGTGTCTCTTCCTGTCTGCAGGCTTTGGGGATGCTTGTGGACCTGGTCGTGTTTAAATGACTTCCACTGCGACAGGAAAGCCCGGGGACTTGTTTTATTTCCAGAGGAAAATGCGATTTGTGAATGAGCCCAGACAGCGGCTGCGAGGGCTGGGAGAGCTCCCTGCCCGTGGCACAGCAAGAGGGAAGCACCAGGCAGCAGCTGGTGCCACTCCTATGGAAGCACATGGGCGCCCTGTTCCACATGAAATATCCCACCCCACACTCCCCAGTGTTCCAAGATATCACACGGAGCACGACGGTGCCACCACGGCTCAGATGAACACGGCAGAGGTCAAACAGCCTGCACCCTTCCCTGCTGGATCAGAGGCACAGAGCCAGGCTAGGAGAGACCTCTGAGACCATGGAACCCCACCTTCAACCAGGATCCACCATCCTGCTGCAAACACAGAGGGCTGGAGCAGAGCAGATGCAGGTTGGGAGCGGGAGGAGACGGGGAGAGAGGGAATTGAAACTACTCTTCCACCCCACACAGCTCTCACAGAATCACAGAATCCATTAGGCTGGAAAAGACCTCCAAAGTCATCAAGTGCAACCTGTGACCGACCCCCCACCTTGTCACCCAGAGCATAGCACCAAGTGCCACGTCCAGGAGTTCCTTGGACACCTCCAGGGATGGGAACTCCACCACTTTTGAGCAACTTTAACCAACAGGTTGCTTTAAACAATTCTTTTTATAAAAATCAGGCAAAACCCCTGGAGCTTCCCACAGACACACCCCAAGAAATCCCTCCCACAGGGATGGAGAGGAACATGTGGAGCAGGAAGGTGGCAGTGACCACTTTTCTGCCCAGCACAGACACCAAGTCTCTCTCTCCCAGCATCCCCAGGTCCCAGGGGAGCTGCAGTCCCTGCTCCCCAAAAAACATCCTGGCTCTTCACCCTGGCCCCAGCAGAAGCCACTGGGGGAGCTGGCAGTGCCATGACCATCCCTGTGGGCCCATTCCTCACCAAGCAAGGGTCTCTCTGGGAATAACAGCATGAGTTTGCATCTGATTCTTGACAAAGAGACAAACCCTCCCTGCAAACCCGGCTGCAGCCACTCCGTGCACATCCCTCCCTTCCCTGCCACAGGCTGCTGCAGCAACAGGAATTAAAATAAAGATGAAAAACTCCTGCTAGGGCTGCAGTTTTATTTCCTGTTTCTAGAACTCCTTGTACAGCAGGAGAAATCCTTAAATATTTCCAAGCATCCTGCATGCTCCCAGCAAGCTCCCCCCAGCCACGGCCAGGCAGAGAAGGGATGACTAATTTTTTTAGCATAAGACGCTGCAGAGAGCGTCCTGTGAACAAGCACAGTAAATTCCTGAGGCTCCAGGCAAGGACTCCACCACTCCTTGCGAAACTTCCCAGCTGGAACCTCACAGCCGAAAAGCCAGAAAACATCGTTTTCTTCCCTCCTCCAGCAAACAGAGGTTGGGATTCCTCTCACGACAGTATTTGGGTTTTTAATGTCAGTCCATATTTAGCAGGAGGGAAAAAAAGCCTCCCTTCCTTCCTGTCACATTTTCCACCCTCGATGACATCCAAGATCAGAAATAAGCGAGCCGAGGAGGGAGGACGCAGCCACCCCGAGCGTGGGAGAGCCTGGAGCAGGGCAGCCCGGACATTCCCAGTTGGGATTCCCATTTGGGATGCACCCAGGCAGTGGCAGGGAGGGGACACAGCCTTTGAGGAGGGGACAGAGCCTTCAGACCCCACATCAAGTAGGGTGTCCCCTCCAATGCTCCCGCTTGGAGCAGCTCCTGGTGGGACAGCACCGGAGGGATCCAAGCCATGAGCCCCAAAGCTGGAGCATCCCTCCCAAAAGAAGCCTTTGGTCCTGGGCACAGCTCAGAGCTGTGGTCAGACCGTGGGTCAGGTGGGTTCCACACTCCCTGGATGTGCTGGTGTCCTGCAAGGGGGTGTCCCTGGATCGGGGGTGTCCCTGGATCCTGGTGATCCCGTGGCAGGGAAGAGGGTGGGTGGTGGGAGGAGATCGTGCCAATGGTGGTCCTAGTCTGCAGCCCTGTTTTCTGGGTGTCAGAGGGGGGTCCCCAGCTTGGACCCCCCAGTGCCCGTCCCTGTGGGTGCAGCATGGGAAGGGGTCGCTGCAGAACCACAGCTGGAGGTTTATGGAATCGTGGAATGGTTTGGGTTGAAAGGGACATTAAAGCCCATCCAGTGCCACCTCCTGCCATGGGCAGGGACACCTCCCACCAGCCCAGGGTGCTCCAAGCCCCATCCAACCTGGCCTTGGACACTCCCAGGGATCCAGGGGCAGCCACAGCTTCTCTGCCCAACCTGTGCCAGGGCCTGCCCACCCTCCCAGCCACCAATTCCTTCCCAATATCCCATCTAACCCTCCTCCCTCTCAATCTGAAGCCAAACCCCATGTCCTTTCCCTCCAGGCCCTTCTATATACCCTTTCTCCACCTCCCTTGTGGGCTCCCTTCAGGTCCTGGAATCCCACGGTTCCCCAGCCTTCATTTACCCTCCCCAAAGCCTCCTCTTGGCCAGACTGACATTCCCAGCTTTCCCTCAGAGCTGCTCCATCCCGCTCCCACAGCTCTCCGGCCCTGCCCTGGCCTGGCTCCAGCGGACCAGATCCCGAACACACAGACCCCTCTTATCCTGAACACCCACACCAATAACAAACACCCCAATATTTAAACCCCAAAGCCCCTTCAGTCCGAACACCCACACCAATAACAAACACGCCAATATTTAAACCCCAACC
>WBMV01004516.1:121903-133658 GCA_013396655.1 Campylorhamphus procurvoides
GTATTATTTTTATTATTGTAGTATTTACAGTGTCATGCTATTTTTTATTATTATATTTTTACATTCTTTTATTATTATTATTATATTTTTACAGTATTATATTATTTTATTATTATAGTGTTTACATTGCTATGCTATTTTTATTATACATTTATAGTATTATATTATTTTTATTATTATAGTATTTACAGTATTATTTTTATTATTGTGGTATTTATAGTGTTATGCTATTCTTATTATATTATTCATAGTATTATATTTTTTCATTATTGTATTATTTACATTATTATGCAATTTTTACTATTATATTATCCATAGTATTATATTATTTTTGTTACATTATTTATAATATTATGCTATTTTTATTATAATATATTTCATTATATACATTATTATATTCTTGTATCATTCTATTAAGTGCAGAAATTAAATATATAGTAATAATAGATCATATACCATATTCATATATCATATATATGATGCACAATATAAAATATTAATATTGACATAACTATTTTATATTATTGTATTAACAATAGTAATTGTAATAGTAATGACATCATACAATATTAATTGACAATGTATAACATTACACATAATGTAAAATAGTAATATTAACACTATTATAATTTTATATTTTTGTTACTTATACTACTGTATTAATAATAGTAATAATAATAGTAATTACAACACACAGTACTGATATATACAATATTTATATATATCTATAGTATCATACATAATATATGAATGATAATAATTTATTATGTATATTGTTTATATTATGTATTATATTAATAATAGCAACTGTAATAGTGCAACTGAGTGGCTTTTGCTTTCCAAGGGCTGAGTTCTGATCATCGAAAAGGTCTCTTCTGATTTGGGAATAACCCAGAAATAAATTCCTTCTGTTTACAATTTGGAGCGAGGAAAGCTGGATTTGATTCATTATAATCCTGGAATGGTTTGGGTTGGAAAGGACCTTGAAGATGATCCCATTCCACCCCCCCTGCCATGGGCAGGGACACCTCCCACCAGCCCAGGGTGCTCCAAGCGGATACTGGAAGTGTTTGATCTGTGGGTTGTTCATCTTCAAGGCTCCAAAGGGATGGAAGGATTTACAGAATCCCAGGATGGGGCAGGGTGGGGTCACCTGGTGCCACCTCCCTGCCCCAGCAGGGTCATCCCAGAGCACGTGGCACAGGATTGTGTCCAGAGGGCTCTGGAATATCTCCAAAGAGGAGACTCCACAGCCTCCCTGGGCAGTGTTCCAGCGCTCTGCCACCCACCCTCAATGCAAAGAAGTTCTTCCTCGTGTTGAGGTGGAACTTCTTGTGTTCCAGTTCATGGCCATTGCTCCCCGTCCTGTCTCTGGGCACCACCAAGAGTCTGGCACCGTCCTCCGACACCCCTGGGAGATATGGGTATGGATTGACGAGATTCCTTCTCAGTCTTGTCTTGTCCTGCCTTGCCTTGCCTTGTCCTCTTCCATTTCCCTTTCCCCTTCTCTTTTCTGTTTCCTTTTCCCATTTGTTTCCCCTTTCTCTCTTCCCTTTCATTTTCGTTTTCCCTTTCCCTCCCATTTCCCCTCTTCCTCTCCCTTTCCCTTTCCCCTTCTTTTCCACTTTCCTTTCCCATTTGCTTTCCCTTTCCTTTTCTGTTTCCATTTCCCGCTCCCTCTCCTTTCGCTTCTCCATTTCCCTTTCCCTTTCCCTTCCCCTTCCCTTCCCTTTCCCTCTCTCTCACATCCATTCCCTTTTCTTTCCCTNATCACCGTGACTGACGTGCGCTCTACCCAATCAGCACCGGCCGGGCCGCGGGGTGGGTGTGGCCGCAGATGCTCCGGGCGGGCGGTGGCGGCGGGCGCGGTGAGGGGCCCGGCGGGCCGTGAGGGGACGTGGGGGGACACTGGGACCCTGACACCCCCACAGCCCCAGCACCGACCTCGGGGGGCCGTGCCAGGGGAGCTGTGCGAGCGGGGACCCTCCCGGAGCGGCCCTGGGGGATGAAGGTCGCGCTGAGGGCGGGGGGGGGCCCGCCGTGAGGGCCCCGCGGGCCGCTGTTCGCTGTGGGAAGGGGCCCCGAGCCTTCCCCTGTGGCTTCCCCCTCGTCTGTGCGGGATCCCACCCGTGGCCCCTGACGTTTGTCGTGACCCTGTCGCTTGTCGTGGCCTCTGTCGTGGCCCTGTGGCCTGCCGTGGCCCTTGTCGTGGCCCCTGTGGCCTGTCGTGACCCTGTTGCCTGACATGGCCCCTGTCGCTTGCCATGCCCCTGTCGCCTGTGGCGGCCCCTGTCGCGACCCTGTACAGGCCAGCCCGGCCCCCAGGCCGGCGGGGGTGGGTCCAAACAAGCGGAGTGGGAATAAACCCGGGCCGTGGCAGAAAGGAGCGAGGTTTGTGGAAGTGAAGCCGAGAGCTGAACTTTAACCCGAGTGTCCTCTCTATGCGCATTTTCCGCCCAGGAATTCCCCCGTCGGGAGGCTGAGTGCCCGTGCCAGGGATACGGGTGTTTGTGCCAGGGATATGGGTGTCTGTGCCAGGGATACGGATGCCTATGCAACAGCCTGAGCTCTTGAAGACAGCCTGAGTGTCACCAGCAGCCTCTGCTGACCTTAAATTTTTCCCTGTTTCTCTTCAGGTGCTGAGCCAGGATGGGTTTGGCTGAAGAGAAAGTGTACAGCCACATTTTGAAGAACCTCAGGCATTTCGGGACTATCCGTGTGGCATCACTGGCTGATTCCCTGACCTGCCTGGTCGATTCTGACAGAGTAATTTCCTACTTTCCCGAGCCCTGCCGGGCTCCTTCCCCAGTGGGGACTTACAGCTGTCTCACCCCGAAGCCAGATCCTCTCTTAGATGCCCTGTTTTTCCTAGGATGAACTCCATGCCCGGGAGGAGATGCGGGGCAGCCAGGCCACCGTCTTTAAGTTCTATCAGCTGCTGAGGTGCCGGAAGGACTGGGTGCCAGATCTCATCCAGGCCCTGCGCCACAACAACGCAGGGCACCTGGCCGACGAGGTGCAGGAGGTGTATGACGCCTGGAGACGTCGTACGTAGCATTGTCCCCCCTGGGTCCTCCCCTGGGAAGCTGGTGGAGGCGGGGACCCAAAACACATCACTGAGCAGCTGGTCTCTGTCCCTGCCTCAGCGTCTGAGGGGCTGGGGGTGGCTGTGACCATCCTTCACCATGGTGATCCTCCGAGGGCGATGGGGTCCTTGTTTCAAGGTGCTTGGGTTGGTGGTGGTCTGGGGCTCTCATCTGGAGGGGAGATGGAAGGATGAGTGAAAAGCTGCTGTGGGCTTGGCCAGTGTGGCACATGCAGGGCTGTCTCGGCCCCATGCTCATCCTCTGCTTCCTCGGTCTTTCCTGCAATGTCCCTGCTCATGATCCGTTTGGCTCCTCCATGTCTCTCAGCTCCAGCCACTGCCTCCTCCCAGCCCAGCAATGCCCATCCTGCCGCCTCCTCCACCGGTGCCCAGACACCGTCCCCGCGGCCGAATCCTGCTCCAGGAGCCCCGTTGGCTGAGCAGCCACGCCCAGACCCGCCCCTTGGTGACCGCCCGCCTGTCCTGAGCAGCACTGCCACCATCGCCAGCACGGATCTGGAGGCCAGAGCCCCGGTGCAGGAATCGGTGAGTGGGGACACAAAGGTCCCTTTTGGACAATTTGGGGGGAGCCAAGGGCCAGGCTCATTCAGGGCCATCCCAGGCAGCCTCTTGCTGCTGGTCTCTGCTGCATCTCATAACTTACACGTTTTATATGGCCTTGTAACTGCTCCTTCTCCTGCCTCCTCTCTGTGGGGGCGTGCAGGGACTGCTTGGTTAGTCCAGGCTCTTCTCCTGTCTCTCCTCCATGGGCATGTGCAGGGTCCACTCTGTTAGTCCAGACCCCAACCCTCGTGTGGGCTGTGGTGTTTGCCAAGGACATACCCCAGACCCCCTTCATTGCCAGCCTTGTGGGAGCCACTGCTCAGGGTTTGGGGCACCCAGTTGGTCCCAGACCTCCTCCCTCCAGTGATTTAACGCGGCTCATTTCCTTCCAGCTCCCCAAAAAACTCCTGCAGCAAGAGAGTCCCCAGCCAACTCCACCTGGGAGCACGGTCCGTGATGGAGCAAGCAATGGGCACAGCAGAGAGGGGCACCTCTCACACCCCACTGAGGCCAGGCAGGGGTCAGTGGGGACCTCAGGGGTGGCCAGTGTGACCGTGCCATCGGCCGTGCCCCCGGAGCAGGGCCGGGACTGGCTGAGCCGCCGGCCGGTGTGTGTGGACAACGGGTGTTTTGGGAATGCCAACCACCTGCACCGCGGCACACCGGGCCTGGCTCTGGGCAGGGCTCCTCCATCGAGGGGGCCAAGTGTCACCCACAGCCCCGAGCAGCCCCAGAATGAGCCCGAAGAGCACTCGGATGTCTCCACAGAGTTTCCTCCAAGGCTGGAGGGGGCTGCTCATGGTGTGGGGCAGCAGCCCCCAGACTCACCGCCAAAAAAGCAGCCTGTGCTGATCTCTGAGCCCCCGAGCAGCTTTGTGGATGTGCGCAGCCCCCTCCTCATACAGCAGCAGTTTGATGCGGAGAAGAAGCAGGTCAGGATGCTGCAAGAGCACAGAGGAGAGGGAGGTGGGTTTCCTTCCTGGCAGAGCTATGTGCCACGGGGAACAGGAGGTGCTGCTGAAAGCCCCTCACTGCAAGAAAGAAATTGGGGTGCTGGAGTGTGTCCAGAGAAGGGAATGGAGCTGGGAAAGGGTCTGGAACAGCAGGAGTAGCTGGGGGTGCTCAGCCTGGAGAAAAGGAGGCTCAGGGGGGACCTTCTGGCTCTGCAAGTCCCTGCCAGGAGGGGGGAGCTGGGGGGGGGTCGGGCTCTGCTCCCAGGGAACAGGGACAGGAGGAGAGGGAACGGCCTCAGGCTGGGACAGGGGAGGTTTAGTTTGGTATTAGGGAAAATTTCTTCATGGACAGGGTTGTCAAGCATTGAAACAGGCTGCCCAGGGCAGTGGTGGAGTCCCCATCCCTGAAAGGATTTAAAAGCTGAGTGGATGTGTCACTTGGGGGCATGGTTTTGTGGTGGCCTTGGCAGTGCTGGGTTAAGGGTTTGAAACAGACCAGACCAGACTTTTCATTTAGAAGGAATCTACAGTGGTCATCTCGGTCAACTGCATTTTAATTTATTTTTGTGAGTGGGGAATCTTCGAGGTGTGACACTTCTCCCCCTCCCTTAGTTTGAAGAAATGTTTCTGTTCTGTGTCTGGGGAAATTTTAGTATCTCCTGCATCCCTCGCCCACATGGGCTTCAAAGAATCAGTATGAAGCCGTGCTCTCCCCTCCAGGATTTTGGGGAGGACAGGGACACCCATCCCTCCCAGCCTTTTCCCCTTCACTGTGCGGGATCAGCACCTCCTGTCTGGGGGGACACGGAGCTCAGATTCCACAGAACCTTTAAAAGCTTCCATCTCCCTTGATGCTTCCCAACCCTGCAGCCCCCCTTGGGTGAGTTACATGCAGCTGCTGGGGGAGCTCAGATGCAGGGCAGAGCCAGGGCCAGGGCATTGGGTCTTGCTCCCTGTGTGACCCCCTCAGCTCAGGGACTGTCCTGTCACAATGTTCTTGAAGAACAGCAAAGCTCTCCTTTTAGGGCTCCTGGTCAACACAATGTGCTTTGTTTTCTCCCCAACAGACACTTCAATGGAAACAACCACCCTGGTCACTACCCCTGTGGCCAGAGGCACTTCCCCATCCTATGACATCTCCGTGAAGTCTCCTGTACCAGAGAAGAGGCTTCCTGTTGGGAATAGAGCTAGCAGCACCAACTCTATGCCAATGAAGCAGAAAGTAGGTGACCTTTTCTCGTGCCACTTTCATTTCATCCAGGTCCTTGTGAACTCCCCTAGCTGAGATGTTCTGCTGCAGTGCCACATTTTGAGCTGGTGGCGAGTTTATTCCAAAATTTTTTCTTCATTGTGTTCGTATTCCTATCCCCACACTCTGTTTTGCAGCATAGGAGAAGGGAGCCAAGCTCTGTCAGGCAGTAACTCCTCATTTCCCCTCCTTGACTTACCAGTCAGCCTCCTGCCTTCCAGGTGCCACTTTCCACCCCTCTGCTCACTGCTTGGCTCCCCTTCCTTCCAATATCTCCCCTGAATCCCAGAGGTTCCCCAGAGCCCCAACACCTTCCTGCTCTGCTCACACTCCCAGCCCTGGGAGTTACCTGTGACCCAACCTCACTGTTAGAGGCAGGAGCTGTGGGGGCTGAGTGCTGAACTGGGTTTGTTATATGATGTGAGTGCCCTAGACCAGGCCAATGGGAGCTTCCCAAGGCATCCAGCCCCTCTCCTTGTCTCCCAAAGGTGCTCCTGTCCTCGGCAGACCCTCTCCTAGGCACAGCTGTGGTGGGAAGCTCTGAAGGCACGTCTGGGAGACCGGCCTCCCGGGTGAGCTCTGGCACGACCATCTGGCCCTCGTACAGCAACACAGAGGGGGATGTGGAGCTCAGCAAGCCAGGCACCCTCGTCTCCATGGCTCCAGGGAGCACAGAGGTGGCCAGCAGATGCCCAAGCTCTCGGGTGCCCAGCAACCCCAATTCTACAGCCTCCAGTAGCCTTGGCCTCAGCAGTGACCCGATCCTGGTGAGCACAGATAGCCTGAGCATAGGAGGGGCATTCCCCAGAGTCTCCTCGGGATGCCCAGCTCCAGCAGCTCGTGCAGACCCTGGGGAAGAGGAGGCAGCTGGAGCAAGTAGAGACTCCTGTCCTGCTCCAGGCTGGAACAGCACCTCCCTGGGCACCCAGGAGGTCCATGTGGATCATTATCCCAGCGTCCAGCTTGGGGCTGGCAATGACGGAGTTGGTTCCCTTGGAAGCTCTCCGGATTCCGATTCCAGCGGTGGCCGTGGTGCTGCCACCAGCTCATCTCAGGTCAAAGTCCCCACGGGGGACAGCAATGGCCCATCCCTGCCATACGTCCTGCCAGCTGTGGGCATCGCCGTCATCTCTGCCGTGGCATTCCTGGTGTACGCTCGGCTCCAGAAATAGTGGATGGGATGTCACACAGCCAGGGCAATTCCTGTGGCAACAGGATTGTGGCCAATGCATTTGAAGCCTGAAGAGCAGCAGGGGGACGGTAGGGGTGTTGTTAAATCTCTTTCTGGAAGGTTCTGCTGGCAGAGGCCTTGGTACGTGATGCTGTTGGGTTTGGGTCTGTTCCAATTTCCCAACCATCTTCTTTTTAAACTGATGGAGAGGTCTCTCTCCAGAACGATCCCTTGAATTAGAAAAGAAAGTCTTAATAGCAATTCTCCATGTCTTCCTTGTTTGGTCCCAGGAGGCCCCAGGGAAACATGCACTGCTGATCCAAAGAGTGACCTCCTTCCTGGGTCCCTTTGGGCTGTGCAGCCAGGAGAGGTTTTGCAGATATCCTGTAACAGCGGAGCTGATTTTCCTGGCTCTGCTCATCTTGGCTTGAAAACATGCCCAAGGGTGGGTGCAGGAGCCTTCACCAGGCGTCTCATGTTCAGTTTGCCTTACTTGGTTTCTCTGGCTCTGGCAGGGACCTTGGATGGGCTCTGCAGCTCCTTCTTGGATCGCTCTGTGCGGTGCTGACCCTGGGGATAAACGTGAGGGTCAGGAAAGAGCCACATCAACCGGCGATCCCAAGGACTGGCCTCATTGCACTCCCCCAGGCAGGGAAACGGGGTTCTGCTTTAAGAGGAATGTTTCAGGCAATGCCAACACTAAGCAGACTTGGTCCCACACACAGGGTTGGTTGGGTGTCTGATCTTTAGAATAGATTTTTGAAGTCTGGCTGGAAGGATGGATGGAGTTCTCACCTTTTCTGATGCCTGTTGCAATCGTATAGGAATATAGGAAGCTTGTGCTCGGGCTGGGACACAAACAGGATCACCTGCAGACTGCTGGGAGGCCATACTGGGGTCTGAGATGCTCTGGCCTCCAGAGATGCATTCCAGCACCTTCCAGTACTTCAAGGGTCTCCAAGAGATCTGGAGAGGGACTTTGGACAAGGGCATGGAGTGACAGGACAAGGGAGAACAGCTTCCCACTGCCAGAGGGCAGGGATAGATGGGATATTGGGAAAAAATTCTTGGCTGTGGCAGTGGTAAGGCCCTGGCACACATTAGGCAGAGAAGCTGTGGCTGCCCCTGGATCCCTGGAAGTGTCCAAGGCCAGGTTGAACAGGGCTTGGAGCTACCTGGAACAACACTCCTAATTCAGGCTGTTGCTTCTTCCCTACTTTGTTAGAGAATCACAGAATGGTTTGGGTTNACACTGTGTCCAGTAACTTACTTTTCCTGAATTCCTGCTGTCAGCACAGCTTCCCAAAATCCAGTCTTCCTGCTGTCAGGGAGCAGGAGGGAGTTCAGCTCCCTGGAGCCTGGCTGCCAAATGCAGCCTTTGTGCCTGGAGCTTGGCCTGCAGTGGGAAGGGTCCATCAGCTCTGTAATGGAATGGCTGCTCCTCCCTCCTAACACTTTGCCCCAAAATCCAAGAAGTGCCTCCATAAGCCACTAAGGACAATAAATACATGCAGGGAGATGTTGATGTCGGTGTGATGGGGCTGCTCTCCAGGCGAGCTTGAGGTGTTCATTCCTTGCTCAGTTTATCCATCAGAGGACAGTCTCATTAAAGACATCCAACCCTCTCTACCAGGAGAGGGAATGTGGAGGCTGCTCTCCCTGTTTAAGATAACGTGATTATCATTCCCTAAAGAGAGTGGGCTCCTGCCTTCTCCACACTTCAGGGTTCATCCATGAGATCCCAAGCCAGCAGCATCCATACCAAGGCCATCTTCTCTGACTCTTTATTTGCCTGCAAAATTCTTCCCGTGTTTTTCCATACTTTATAGCAACAGCTTGTAAGCTTTGCCTTTTCATGTCAAATTTCTCTTGTGAAAACAGCTGGTCTGTCACCACCTTGGACCAGGGAAAAAGCACATGCTCAGATTTCTGCTGTGAAGTGCCAGGATTTTCACAGTTGTTATGTAGCACTTTAAAGCCTCATGGGCGGGAGATGGTGCAGGAAGGAGCTGTGTCCCTGCACATCTTTTACTAACAGGATAAAAAGCCTTTTACTAACTATAATAAATTGGTTTGATGCTTCACTCTTGACTTCTTGTGAGTTTGTGAGATGACGAGCAGGAGGGAATGCTCTGAAGGGCTCTGCTGGCAGTGACACAGAGACTGAGGACATTGGTATCAGGAAGAGATGAGAGGATTCAGGGACAGCTTCCAGACCTTGTTTTGGAGCAAGCACAGGTCCTGGTCCAGAGGGTGCCCACCATGGCAGGTGTTCCTGTCACTGGTAGGATGCCCAGGAGGGAAGGCAGGGAAGGTGGTTCCTGATGCAGCTGAGCTGTGGAAGTCAGAGTGGTGGTGTTGGCAGAGAGGAGCTGGACAAGTTCTGGGAGGAGAAATGCACCAAGCAGAGATCTGAGCTCTTCAGCAGAAGGGTGTGTGGGAGAAACAGCTGTGGGAAGGACCTTCCAGACTGGATGTAACATGGTGGACACTGCACAGATGTGTGCTGAGCTGGACGGTACCCACCAAGCCTGGGTGCTGTTCATGCTTCTTCATGATCCAGGTTCTCCCAGATTCTCTGGCTGGATTGTATCCTGGGCTCCTGCACAAAAAAGGAGCACCTTTTCCACCCTGGGCCACCTTTGCCATGCTGGCTTCAGCTGGATCCTGATCCCCAATGTCCCCTGGACAGCTCTGACCTGCAGAACAGACACACACGTCCCCAAACTGCTGCAGTGCCTGACCCCATCTCACCCCGCATGCCTTTTGGGGACAAACAGGAAGCTTTTGGGACAGAACAGCCCTTTCCGTGCTGCCTTTTCCACAAGAAGCCCCCAAAGGCTCTGCTGTGGCAGCTGAGACACCCCCTGAGCTCCCCTCACTTTCCCAGCTTTCCTGCTTTCCCAGCTCCTGCTCTTGCAGCCCAGGCATATGAAACACATTAATAGGGGCTGAAAATACTTGGAGCTTTGGGCAGTGAGTTCCTTTCTCACCCAAATGCAGCCAACGCTGCTCCAAAGGAATGAGGTGATTTATGTCCAGAGAGCTCATCCTTTATCTCCTGTCACTGCCAACACCATTTATCCCCTTCCTCCACTCACCCAACAGGACATTAAACCACAAATTTGTCCCGTTTTCACTCCGAATCCAGCACATTCTCACGGAAATCACCCCACCTTTGTGGGAGGTCAGTCGCTGATCCGTGTGGTATCGAGTTAATGCCCGGGGATTGCGGTGAGCTGGGATTACTCCGGGGCAGGTGAGGAGCACCGGGCTGCAGTTCCAGACTGGCAGCGCTCTGGGTGTGGCAGACAATCAACATTCCACCCGGGAAACCTCAGTCCCGTTATAACCAGAGTTGTTACAGTATCCTATAGCCCGGGAGACGCTTTTCGTCTTGGATTTCCATCCTTGCTGGTCACTGCTTACACCCCTCTCTGTGGTCACCTCAGTTTTGCTGCTGCTGTGGTTGCTGGCAAACATGGGGTCAGGATGCACCAGCACTGGAATTCCCTTGGGATATAAAGGCTTGCCAAGGATTGGGAGATCTCAGGGAGAGATTCTCCCCTGTGAGGGTGGGGAGGACACTCAGGCTGCCCAGGGAAGCTGGGGCTGCCCCATCCCTGGGGGTGTCCAAGGTGAGTTTTAAAAATGTTTACTTAGGTTAGGTGTGTAAATGTCTGTGCACTCTGCTTCCTGGAACAGCCATTCTAGTTAGATTTTTATATTTTGTTTTATTTCCTATTTTGTAATGTACCTACCTGGAGCTGTATCTTTCCACCATCCTTTATATCCACTGTATATGTAATAATCTGGGTAAGAGAAGGCTCTGTGGAGACTTTCCAGCCCCTTGCAGTGCCTAAAGGGGCTCCAGGAGAGCTGGAGAGGGACTGGGGACAAGGCGTGGAGGGACAGGACACAGGGAATGGCTTCCCAGTGCCAGAGGACAGGGATAGATGGGATATTGGGAGGAAACTCCTGGCTGGGAGGGTGGGCAGGCCCTGGCACAGGTTGGGCAGGGAAGCTGTGGCTGCCTCTGGATCCCTGGGAGTGTCCAAGGCCAGGCTGGACGGGGCTTGGAGCACCCTGGGCTGGTGGAAGGTGTCCCTGCCCATGGCAGGGGCTGATCTTTAATGCCCCTCACAGACCATTTTATCTGCATATCGAAATCACACCCAAAGCTGCCCGGCCGGGCCTGCTGCGGATCTGCCCCGCGCCCCCCCGGCGTTGCCATGGTTACCTCGCCTGTCAATCACCGTGCTTTCTCCCGCCCCCACCACAGCGCCCCCTCACCATTGGACAGCTGCACTGTCAATCTCGTTCCGGAGGAACCCCATAGGCCAGCGCTGCCGCATATCCACCCGCCCCCTCGGGCGCGCGCTTCCTATTGGCCCGCTGCGCTTGTCGCCATCCGCATCCCCGCGCGCACACACACGCGGCCCCCTTCTCCCATTGGCTGAGCCGCCTGTCGCTCCGCGCCGCCCGGGACGCCCATTGGCCGGTACCTCACGGCGTGTCCCGCCCCCCGGGGCCGCGCGGCGCAGGCGCGCCGGGGGCGGTGGCTGCGGCGGCGAAGCGGGATCGGGATCGGGACCGGGATTGGGATCGGGGCCGGAATCGGGATCGGAGCGGGCGGGCGGCCCATGGGGCCGGGCCGCGCTGCCCATGGAGCCGCCGCGCAGCTGCGGCGATGGCGCGGAGGAGGAGAAGAAGCCGCGGCGGCGGGGCGGCGG
>WBMV01004516.1:133674-183652 GCA_013396655.1 Campylorhamphus procurvoides
GTCTGGAGTATGGTAGTGAGGGGGCGGGGCCAGGGGTTGGGGACACGGAGACAGCAGCAGGGCGTGCCTGGTGGTGCTGGCAGGGGCATGGTGTGGTCAGTGCTGGGGCAGCACGGTGGGGACATCTTGTGGGGGATGGCTCATCCAGCGTGGCCAGAGTGGGGTGGTGGCATTGGGGACAGCACAGTGGGGTGGTGGCATGGGGATAGCACTACCAGTATAGGGACAGCACCGTGGGGACACGGTGGGACAGAGGATGGGACAAGGTGAGCTTCAGGAGGTTTGGGATGAGGCGGTGCCTGGCATGGTGGGGCAGGACATGGGATGGGGCTGTGGTGGGTGCTGAGATGCCCGAACTGGAGACGTTGGGTGGGAGGGGAAGTGACTGGGGACACAGAGGACGAGGAGAAGGACACAGAGGGGTGGGGATGTGAGGGTGTGGGGCAGCACTGGTAACTGGAAAAGCAAAGCAATGGAGAGCATAGGGAATGGTGTCAGTTTGGGGAGGGAAGGACCCCACAGGTTTGACAGGAGCTGTGCACAGACCGAGCAGGCTTTGTGAGGGGCAAAAAACATCCGTAAACCCACCTTTTTCAATGTCCTAGTGGAAACAGCAAAATGGATGGCAGCCTTCATTTTGGGAGCAGCAGGAGCTGCCGTGCAGGTGCCGTGGCTGTCACTGACTTCAGCCATGTTTGAGGAGGAACAGAGCGATTATTCCTTGACTTTGGCTGGAGTCCTTCCTCCTGGAAGGGAATTGCCATACCCTGAAAATAAAACAGCATTGGTGCAATTTATCAGTACCTACACAGCTGTTAAAAGGATGTGAGCAATGAATCCAGGCTGAAAAAAAGGCATCAGGATTCTCCTGCTTGTCATCTCCTGGCTGGCAGTGCCGAGACGTTGTTGTTGCTGTATTCATGTGAAGTTTTAATGGTGTTCCTGCTTGTTTTTTTGGTTGCTGGTGAAAAAGGAAACTTCTCTTTTTCCCTTAGTGTGAAAAGTAGGAATAGGGATCTGTGGGGCTGTTAATTAGAGACCTGCTGGGTAATAGGCTGCAGGGGCACGAAGGAAATGTCTGGTATGAAAATGAGGGAGGACTCAGAGCTCTGCATTAGGTGATGATTCTCCTCTGCCTTGCTCTGGGCAGTTTCTGTGTCTTCTCTGGAAAATACAGATTAAAGTTGACTGCTGAGGTTCTGGTTTGTTGTGGTGAAGTTAAATGCAGAGAGTGGCATGGCATGCTTTAAGGAAAACAGGTGTTCTGGCAGCTTCCAAGAGAGGATTTGGATCCCGTCTGGAAGGTCAGTGTGGCGTGATTCGGGATTACAATGTAGCCTGTCTTTCCTAAATGATTCTTGTGATAATTGGAAATGTGCTGAAGCAAATGCATCCCTTAGCAAGGACAATGCCTGATGTCACGGTAAATCATGTTTTGAAGTTAAAATGCTTGATCCCACCTTCAGGAGGACTTGAGCTGAAATGAAAGCAAAGCACTTAATGGGCATGGGATCAAAAATGTCCTACTTTAGCTTGCACTTGTCTGCTGCTGGCATGTGGCAAACGAGCTCGGTGACCTTGAGGCTTGTCTTGCCTGGCTGTGCTGGCAGATGCCCTGGCAGATGAGCCCCAATTCCCCAGGAATGAAAGGATTTCAGCAGGCTCGTGATCCTCCTTCTTCACCATCCCTCTGTGCCAGGATGTGCAGCCAGGGCTGCTTCACTGCGGAGATCAGGGAACATCTGAGACCAAGAGGAACTGGGTTGGGGCTAGATTTGAGCTAAGCACTGCAACCAAAGTCCCTTCATGCACCTCAGGCTTTTAAATTCCCTGGGAGTTTAAGTTCCCAGCCCTGTGGATGTGGCACATGCTTTAGTGGTGAAGATGCCCATGCTGGGCTAATGTTTAGACTCAATGATCTTGGAGGTCTTTTCCAGCCTAAAGGATTCCATGATTCTGTGGAATGTTTCTCGGTGCACTTGAGGAACTGAAGAGCTTTACTGCAGGATTTTCCATGTGCCACAGGCGGAAGGGGGAGAAGTCAAGGACACTGTTGCTCTCAGAAGGGAATGAGAAGTGTCCCTGAAAATGCTGTGGAGATTTGTTGAAGCTTTGGAGTATTGCATTGGGAAGAGGAGCCTGACAGGGTTATTACTGCAGGCAGGCATTAGCTCTCTAACTAAAAATACTCTTTCCTTTCAACTGATCCCTTTTTTTTCCCCCACAAGTTTTAGTATCTCCTATCAGAATCATGAAAAGACAAAATGGACACACAGCTTTAAATTCTCAAAATAAACAGTATCCAAGCAGAGGTACAAATTAAATGCTATTTTGACACCTCCTTTTGTCATACAAAATTCAAGCTTTGATTTTAAAATCTTTTTCCATTTTGTAATGGTGTAAGAAATATGAATTCCTATCAGAGCCTATTTTTAGGGACGGGAGGAGATGCAGATTTAGTGTCACTTTATATTACATGCTAATGAATTGTATTTTTTCCCAGCTGTAACATTTCCAGCGTGGTATAACACTATTAAAATATAATACTGAGTATTTTAGAGTAAGCCTAGAGGTGCTGTCACACACTCAACTAAATCATCAGCCCTCGCTGCTCCACAGACTAATCTTTTTAGCTCCTGATATAATTGGCAGAGAAGTTAAGGATCACTCTGAAATACAACCCGAGCTGCTTGTTTTGTGAAGAAAATCCACCATGGAGATCTTTAATTATATCACCTCTTTCATCTTGACAGTTCTGCAGCTTCCAGAATAAGTCTATTGAGTGGTTGGTTTTTTTATTTATGCAACGTCCAATTTTATAAAGTAATTTACATATCAGTTAGAGGCATTTTCTTTTTCTTACCCCAGAGATCTTACAGTCTGAGTGCAAAAGGGATTTGAGGGGAAGGTGGGAACTCTTGCTTTGGGCACGTGAAGTTTCCTTGAGCTTTCCTCAGAGCTGGGACTCCTTAACTTTGCAGACTGATCTTTTGTTTCTTGATGTGTATCCATAGATCTGCCCCAAGAAAAAAGTTTGTTTTTAAGACAAAATGCTGTGTATATGAAAATATATAGAGAGAGCTGCTTGTGAAATTGCCTGTGCTTGAGAAAAGCAATGCTTTGTCAGGTGACAGCATGAAGAATTTTTTTCTTGGAAAAAACCTGTGTTTAAGACAGTTGGTAACTGCTGTGGGAATGTGTTGCCTTAGGGAAGTAAATGAAAATAAGGCTCACTGTCGTGTGCCTGAGCAACATGGGATAGTGGAAGGTGTCCCTGCCTGTGGCAAGGGTGTGGAGTGAGATGATCTAGATGATCCCTTCCAACCCAAATTATCCTGTGATTCCACGTGCTGAGCGGTGCCACAGTCTCTGCCAGTCCCTTAAGTCACCTTCCTTGTACCCCTGATGTTTTCCCAGGGAAGAACACCTTGAACCTTGGATTCATTTTTGTCTTACACACAGAAGAGGGTGCTCCAAGCCCTGGCCTTGAACACCTCCTGGGATGGGGCAGCCACAGCTTCTCTGGGCAGCATGTTACCTGGTGTTGAGAGCAGGATTCTTGTCTTTCATCCTGCTGACAGGGCAACAGGGAGTTTCTTTAACGAGAAAGACTGCAGAAGGTTTTGAGCTCAGAGCAGAGGATTTCCTGCCTTTCTTGTCAATGCCCAAACACCCAGGGAATGACTAAACACTTCCCAGGAGGTGCTGGACAACGATGCCCTTCCCACAGCAGCGTACTGGTTTGCCATCCTCCCCATCCTGGCTGGAAAGGAGACCTGCAAGGCCCTTCCCCAGCATGGCAGCAAGGAGGAGGTGAGGAGAGGCAGCATTTGCATTTCCTACCTTGGCCATTAAAGCTGGTGTGTGGTTATTCCAGCAGAACCTTCTGACTGAGCAAAATCAGCCTTGGGGATGCCCAGAAGCTCCTGCAAGCTGCCAGTTCTGCTGCTCCTCGAGATCTGCCATCTTCCACAGCAGCTCTCTTGGAAAAATTGCTTCAGAGGATTAAAAGGGAGAGATCTCTGGGTGACTTTCAGCTGCTGGGGAAAAAAAAATCAAAAAAAATCAGTGTTTTAAGAGAAATCTCAGTAGCAGATGGCGATGGCATTCAGCCAGGAGAGCTTCCTCCTTCCTCCCTTGGATTTTTCTAGTTCTCAGACGTGGAAGAGCTTCTCTGCCCTCCATGTTCATGTTGTCTGACTTCCTGTAGGAGTCAGGAAAAATATGACATGGTTCTCCATGTCATTGAAATAATTTCCTCCTCTTGTTTGTGTGCCACTCCCCTTTCCTACACAAACAGGTTTATAGGGGAGTTTTGTCCCTGCCCTGGATTATTTGAGTTCTCTGACAGGTGTTTCTGCATAGGGAATCCTTTGCAGAATGGGAAAGAAGTATTTAATTTTGAGCTCACACACTTCTTCCTTGGATTCTTAACCTGTGGCTGGGATGCATATAATGAGAGATCCATAATTAACAATCATTTGGTGTAAGTTAATTACCTTAATAGGCTATCTTTTAGAATTTATCCCTGGTGACTTAGGGAAGGTACAGCCGAGCTGCTGGCAGATGGAGAGCACCAGCTGCTCCGTGCAGAGCCTTTCCAGCTGGGCCCGCAGGGATGTGTGAGCCAGCTCCAGTCAGAGGTTCTATCCTGGCTCTGGGGTTGGATCCTCTTTTTGGGGCCGGTGGTGAGTGGAGATGGTGAGCCCTGAGCCCAGCCTGGCTGCACTTACTGCCAGCTCTGCAGGTGCCATTCCTGTTTCTGTGGGACAGACTGTGGATAACTGGTGTGGTTTAACCCCTTGCCTGATGTTCTTAATTAAACAGCACCCAAATAAAAGCTGTATTTATAGACATTGAAAAATGGAAGGTCTTGATGGCACCGAGGAGGGGATGAAATTTCCAAGGAGCTGTTTCTTCTTTTTCTGACTAGGAAACTTCCTAAACTGATGGACCCAGGTGTTGTTTGCCCTAAAATCTGGCAGGTTTGTGTCACTGACGGGAGGTGTTTGGCGTGTGAACTTCACAACCACCTTGAAAACAAACACACTTTACTGAACCCATCACATGCCACTAACTGGGTGCTGGGAAGTGGGAGCCCATTAGGCTGTGATGGAGAAATCTTTGTAGCATTTTCCAGCTTGTGGATTCATGGGGGCACTGTACCTTGGGTTTTGAGTGTTTGTCTTTTCTGTTGCACCTCAGTGATGCCATTCCCTGTTCTCTCCCTGGAAGATTGTTGTCTAAATCCAACAGTGAAGGTGCTTAAAAAAATATCTAATGTACAGTTCATAATGCAGAAATCCAATTGCATGCCCTGATGGGATATATTCCAGAAATCATAGAATCATGGAATGGTTTGGGTAGGAAGGGACATTGAAGACCATCTTGTTCCAACCCCCTGCCATGGGCAGGGACACCTCCCACCAGCCCAGGTTGCTCCAAGCCCTGTCCAGTCTGGCCTTGGACACTCCCAGGGATCCAGGGGCAGCCACAGCTTCTCTGCCCAACCTGGGCCAGGGCCTGCCCACCTCCATAACTAAGAATTTCTTTCTAATATTCAATCTAAACCTGCTCTTTCAGCTGAAGGCCATTACCTCTTATCCTATCACTATCTACACATGTGAAAGTCCTTGGATTGCTCCTGCTTCTCCCTCTTTTGTGCTGCCATTCAGATTCCTTTCCCTCTCATTCATGCAAAGTTATTTTTATGTCTGTTCTGTTTGAAGTAAATGCCTCAGGAATGGAGAGTGATTGGGATTTGGATGCGTTTCCGAAAATAGAGCTCTGCATCTTCTTTCAAGATTTCCTTTGGTGACGATTGGGGGTGGCCTCTATGGAAATATATAAAAATAACTCAGTGGGTTAAAAATACCGTGGGGAGCTGCCAGCTCCAGCAGCTCCTGGGAGCTGGAAAACTCTGGAAGGTGCTTTACTGCCACCAGGTAAATCTGCTGAGGAGAGAATACATTGCTCTCAAACCTGTTGGGCTGGTGGTTGTGCAGAGATCATTCCCCAAAGAGCCTGATCTGAGGGATTCCCCCTCCAGAGGGCAGGAAAAATGAGGGCTTTTTTGTGTCCCACCCTTATCTGTCTGCAGATAAGCAAACACACTGTGCACAAATAACAGCAGTGTGCTGTCATCCCTGTCTGTGACCTGCAGGAGTCCTACTAATACCCAAGATCCTCCTTTCTGCAGGAATGTTGGTAATGGTGGAGCCTGTGCTGGGAAGGGAATGGAGATGGGAAGGGTCTGGAGCAGCAGGAGGGGCTGAGGGAGCTGGGGGGGCTCAGCCTGGAGAAAAGGAGGCTCAGGGGGGACCTTCTGGCTCTGCAAGTCCCTGCCAGGAGGGGGGAGCCGGGGGGGATCGGGCTCTGCTCCCAGGGAACAGGGACAGGAGGATATTGGGAATGGCCTCAGGCTGGGACAGGGCAGGTTTAGGTTGGATATTGGGAAAATTTCTTTATGGAAGGGGTTGTCAAGCATTGAGACAAGCTGCCCAGGGCAGTGGTGGAGTCCCCATCCCTGGGGGGATTTCAAAGCCATGTGGATGTGGCACTTGGGGACATGGTCAGTGGTGGCCTTGGCAGAGCTGAGGGAACAGTTGGACTCGATGATCTCGGAGGGCTTTTCCAAACTTTATGATTCTATGATTCAGGTTTATTCTCGAAACATTCCTTTTTTCCTTCAGAAACACCCTGTGAGGGTTTAATGTGTGGCTGCACTTCTCCCTTTGCTCAGGAGCCTGTGCATCTCGTTAGCTCCAGCCCCTCCTTTAGCTCATTAATAGTGATATTAATCTGTTCCAGTTCCCAGCTCTAATCTCAGATTCCATCAGATCAGGGGTTTCTCTTGATCTTTTCCAAGAAGCTCATTATCTAACACAGCTGTAAATGTTGCTGGGCCTGACACATGCATATTTTGTACCATGGGGGAATTTGACTAATAAAATAATCCAATTAGACATTTGTTTTTGTCTCCCTGGGGCATCTTAGATTACTTGTCTACCTCAGCTCTGTGTTGTAATTAGTGAACGTTTGTACATCCCTTTGATGTAAAAGCACTGGTGTTACTGTGGCTCTGGCTCTGGTTCAGAACTTGGGAAAAGGAAGAGCTGGGGATTAAACCTGCAGCAGGATCTGGTGGGGATATGGATACTGTCAGGTTGGGGGAAGGGGTGTGTCAGTGTTTTGAGTTTTGTCCAGCAAATATTCTGAGCTCCTGAACACCAGGGATCTCCAAACAGGAGTTGTGCTCACGTTGGAGTAGTCTCTTGTGAAAGACAGACCAAGCTGCCAGCATTCCTGTCTTTGCTTTCCACTTGCAAATAAATAGATCACACAGATCCCTGGAGAATTCCATTTATTAATTCAGTTTATAACTATTTTCACAGAGTCATGGGGTGGTTTGGTTTGGAAGGGACCTTAAGGTTCATCTAATTCCAACCCCCCTGCCATGGGCAGGGACACCTTCCACCAGCCCAGGGTGCCCCAGCCTGGCCTTGGGCACTTCCAGGGATCCAGGGGCAGCCACAGCTTCTCTGCCCAACCTGTGCCAGGGCCTGCCCACCCTCAGAATTCCAGCTCCACTGGGAAGGTGTTCCTGCCATGGCAGTACCACCCCATTTCATTTTCTCCTTGTCTGCTCTCTCTAGTCTTTCCCTGGTTTGGCTTGGACATCGGAGGGACCTTGGTGAAACTCGTTTATTTTGAACCCAAGGACATCACAGCGGAGGAGGAAGAGGAAGAAGTGGAAAACCTCAAAAGCATCCGCAAGTACCTGACATCCAACGTGGCCTATGGCACCACAGGCATTCGGGATGTGCACCTTGAGCTCAAGGACCTTACCCTGTGTGGACGTAAAGGCAATCTGCACTTTATACGCTTTCCTACCCATGACATGCCTGCTTTTATCCAAATGGGAAGCGAAAAGCACTTCTCGAGCCTCCATACTACCTTATGTGCCACGGGAGGTGGAGCATACAAATTTGAGCAGGACTTTCGCACAGTAGGCATTTTTGGCTTCTATACCATTAGGATCTGGTAGTGATGTTTCTCTGAAGGCTTAGAACTAGAGAACTTCCTCTTCAGACTCAAAACTTCTCTCAATCTTATTTTTGGAAGTGTCCCCCTAACTCCAGTCAGGAAATGGCGTGTGGAGTCAAGTTGGCATCTCCAAATTAAAGCACTTTCTTCCCTGAACGTGCATGTAACATCCTGTCACTCTAAAATTGTTCACTAATGTTCTTTCTTACAAATCTTCCTCTCTGTTTGTAATCTCTGCTGATGCTGATCTCAGTCTCGTGGGTTGTTTTTTTCTCGTTGCTGTCTTTAACCTGCTTTATTTTCTTCCTTTGCCCACCTGTGTTCATTTCTAACACCTGTGTGAGTGAGCTGGTTGAGGTTCAGTCAGGTTTGGGGGGAAATTTAACTATCAGGAAGTTTATAGGTGTGATTTGACTTCATTGTGTGGCTTTGTTCTGAGCTGGCTCCTTGTTCATAGGTGGAAAATGTGCGTGATCAATACTTGTTTAATCAGGGCTTGGAAAAATGCAAATAAATGGGCTTTTCAGGGAATCACTGAGGTTGGAAAAGGCCTTTAAGACATCAGGTCCAACCCTTAACCCAGCACTGCCAAGGCCACCATTAACCCATGTCCCCAAGTGCCACATCCATACAGCTTTTAAATCCCTCCAGGGATGGGGACTCCACCACTACCCTGGGCAGCACAACTTTGGGTGAAGAAATTTTTCCTTATACCCAATTTTGTGCAGTTGAGGCAAAGACATGAGAGGAAAATAATTTTGTGCCTCCTTCACCTTTTTTTGATTTTCGTTTGGATGGGTTTTGTTGGATATTTTGGTCAAACAGTGGAAGTCCCTCCTCATTTTTCCTGGCTTTTCTTGCCAGTACCTCAATGTCAGGGCCTAAATCAGGCTTGGGGGAGTTAAGGGGATTCTCTCTGAGTCCATCTGTGGATCCAGATGTTTGTTTTCCCCTGTTTCACACCTGCACACCAGAGGGCTGGGATAACTGGGAGTCCCTGTGATCCATTCTTCCTCAGACTCCAGGGCGCATGGATTGAGGTGGCAGTGAATGCATTTTTCCAGCCCTGAGCATAAACCCTTCCTATCCCTGCCTGCTCCTTCAATATTCCTCTTTTCTCTTCCCACCAGATGGGTGACCTTGAGCTCTGTAAGCTCGATGAGCTCGACTGCCTTATTAAAGGAGTGTTGTACATCGATTCCGTGGGGTTCAATGGACACTCAGAGTGTTACTATTTTGAGAACCCGACGGATGCCGAGAGGTGCCAGAAGCTCCCTTTCAACCTGGAGAATCCATATCCTCTCCTCCTGGTCAACATTGGCTCAGGGGTCAGCATTCTGGCTGTCTACTCCAAAGACAACTACAAACGGGTAACAGGCACCAGGTGAGCACTGGAGGGGTAAAAGGAGTTTTATTTTGGAGTCTGGAACACAGTCCTACCATGGAAGTGACATTTTCAGGGACAAGCTGCAATAAAGGTGGTGTGTGGAATGACCAAGCTCCTGCTTTGACTGCAGTCCCTTCTGCCTGCCAGCAAAGATCCCTCCTGCAGGACAGGGCCTGGATTACTTGTGCTGGTGGCTTGACTGCAGCCAGTCTGCTGAAGCTGCTTTTCCAGCTGCAGGAATTTAAGGGGTTTACTGGTGGTTTATTTTATTGGATCACATAATTTGGGATTATCCCAAATACAGCGATCATGTTAACAACTTTTAGCTTTGATCCAAGCAGTCAGGATTTCCATCCTGACCTCCAGAAGTTGCCTGATTTTGGTGGAAGGGGTAATGGCAGAGCAGTAATTCACCAGGCCTTGCCCTTCTTCAAGATGTGGCTCTTGTGTCCAGGCAAAGCCAAAGGGCTCTGTGGCTTTAAGCTTTCCTGAATTCCCAGAAAGTTAGGAAGAATAATGAATAAATAGTGAGGAAATATCATTGTTGTTATTAACAACAACAATAATTTCTATATATTTATAAATATATTAATAGATTGTATATTCTACACATATATATTTTATATATACTTTATAAATATAATTATCAAATTATAACAGTAAGCAAATGAATAGATTTATTATTATAATTTATTTTTAAGCTCCTCAGTACTGTTCTTATTATACACCATTATTGGCAGCTGTGCAGAATAAAGGGAACAGGACAAAGTTTTCCCCCAGGTTTTGGATGGCTTTGCCCTTACATTCAAGCAATCCCTCAGAACTAATATATATTTTAGGATTATTTAGGATCTCTGAGTGCTGGGAAGAAGGTGGACGGTGTAAAATAGAAAACCAAGGTCTCATTTAGCAACATGGCCTGTGCAGAAGGCTGTGAGGGCGAGGGATTCCTTCCAGGCTCTAAGTTATGTGAAAGGAACAGATCTCAGGGGAAATGCTTCTCTTCCAAGATTGTTCTCCCTGGAAGGAGCAGCTGGAAATGGGGTGGCCTGAGCTAAGTGGGACGTGTCGCTGGCCAGTCAGAGGTTTCCATGAGTAATTTTATTTTGCTTTGCTTGCAGCCTTGGAGGGGGAACCTTCTTTGGTCTCTGCTGCCTTCTCACGGGATGCTCCACGTTCGAGGAGGCCCTGGAAATGGCATCCCACGGGGACAGCACCAAAGTGGACAAACTGGTGCGGGACATCTACGGAGGGGACTACGAGCGCTTCGGGTTGCCAGGCTGGGCTGTGGCATCCAGGTAACAACCTCCCTGATGGGCACTGGGGCTTTATTTTCACTGGAGATCCTGCAAGCATGGAAATCTGGATTTAGGTGTCTCAGGAGAGCAGCCATTCCTGAGGGGTCTAAGTTATTGATAGCAATGCTTTGTAGAGTTCAAAATCAATCCTTCAAGCTGAATTGTTTTGGTTAAATGTGGAGTTCCCATTTTCTCCTGGAATTCTGATGGGACCTTTAACCCGAAAACTGTCTTTCCAGCTTTGGAAACATGATGAGCAAGGAGAAGAGGGAATCTGTCAGCAAGGAGGACCTGGCCAGGGCCACTTTAATCACCATCACCAACAACATCGGCTCCATAGCGCGGATGTGTGCCCTTAATGAGGTATTTTGGGGGATCTCTTCCCTTGCTCCCTCACTAAAACATCCCTCCCTGTTGGAGGGACATGCCTGTGTTTGGGGGACAGCTCTGGGAGAGGAGGAAAGGAGGAATGGAACATGGAGAGGCTGGATCTCTCTCCTGTGTTGTCTTTATGAGTTGCTCTGGATTCCTTGGCCAAGCCCCACCAATCCCACAGGCGTTCCTGTATCTCTGGACTTTCAGCTTCTTTACAGTGCTGCCTTGTTGCATTCATGTCAAGCAGCATTGTACAGGGCTATGAAAGAGCAGAGACATCTCTGCACTGCATCCTGAGCCTGCAAATGGCATCCAGCATCCTCCCCATTCCTCTGGCTCTCTTCACCTTCATTTGCTGACAGAATGAGGCAAGATGTGTCCTAAACAGCCTTGCCCATGATACATCTGCTGAGTCCTTCTTCTGGAGCTCACAGCTGAATGCAAGGAGAATCTTGGATAGTTCAGAGAAAGCTTTAATCAGTATGGGGATGGAAAGAGAATCCATAGAAGGGTGTGAGTGTAGGAGCAGACAGGACTTGCTGATTCCATGGGAAGTGGAGGAACTGAATTATTTTCCTGTTGGAGAACAAGCAACTTCAAAGCTCATCCCTTGGCTCAGAACTTTTTTGGGATTGAAAAACAAGGCTGGAGATCTGACTAATATATTGGTTGGTCTTTTTCTCTCTTTCAGAGTTGTGTTGGTTATGGGCTTCTAAAGGGTTTTTATCCCCCAGTTTAACTGTAGAGAATCACTGAGCTATTCAGTGATGAGTCAAAGGCTGGAGTTCAGGGGAGAGAGGAGATGGCACTTGATGGTTGGTGTTCCCAGTCAGTATAAGGATTTCATAGCAAAATCAACTAGTCCAAATGCCTGAGCTAGGAAGGTTGTAATTCAGCCTGGGGATTTCTGGGTAACGGGAAGAGTCTGCAGAAGGGCCTGGCTTAAAATGACCTGGTCTTGCTTTCTGAGAGAATTGTGGGTGTTTTTGTCTGCAGATTCTGCCCAACACATTCAGCAGACACTTAATTCATGGAATCACAGAATTGTTTGGGTTGAAAAAGCCCTCTGAGATCATCAATCCAACCATCCCCCAGCACTGCCAAGGCCACCACTGACCCATGTCCCCAAGTGCCACATCCATGTGGCTTTGAAATCCCTCCAGGGATGGGGACTCCACCTCTGCCCTGGGCAGCTGTGCCAGGGAAGGACAGCCCTTTCCATAAAGGAATTTCCCCACTATCCCCCCTGCCCCTGCCCTGTCCCAGCCTGAGGCCATTCCCAATATCCTCCTGTCCCTGTTCCCCACTGGCTCCCCCCTCCTGGCAGGGACTTGCAGAGCCAGAAGGTCCCCCCTGAGCCTCCTTTTCTCCAGGCTGAGCCCCCCGGGAGCCCGGCTCCAGGAGAGCTCATGGGATTTTCATCACCACAAGCAGACAATGGAATTCAACCTTAATATTCCATTTTTTTTCCCCTGAACACTTGTAGAACATCAACCGTGTGGTGTTTGTGGGCAACTTCCTTCGGATCAACACCATCTCCATGAGGCTCCTGGCCTATGCCCTGGACTACTGGTCAAAGGGACAGCTGAAAGCACTTTTCTTCGAACATGAGGTGAAATTCTTTTTCCACATTTCTTTTCTCTCGTGGTAAAATGCAGATCCTTGGATTGCTCTGGAAACAGCTGTCCAGAGCTGTTGGTACCCACAGTGCAGCAGGTTCTCAGGGCTTTGCTGCTGCAGCCACAGCTACTACAGAGTGCAGAGTAGGGTCAGGAGAAACAGGGACATTGTTCCATTATCTGACAGTGGAATTGTTTATCACCACTTTCATCTTGTTTGTGAACTTTGAAACTGTTCACTCAGTTTAAATGTGTAAATGTCTGCGCAGCTCTGCTTCCTGGTAGATTTTAGCCATTGTATTTATATTTTTATATTTTACTTTATTTCCTATTTTATAATGTACCTACCTGGAGTTTTTATCTTTCCACCATTCCTTATGTACACTGTATATGTAATAGCCTGGAGAAGGGAAGGCTCTGGGGAGGCTTTCCAGCCCCTTGCAGGGCCTAAAGGGGCTCCAGGAGAGCTGGAGGGGGACTGGGGACAAGGCCTGGAGGGACAGGACACAGGGAATGGCTTCCCAGTGCCAGAGGGCAGGGCTGGCTGGGAGATTGGGAAGGAATTGGTGGCTGGGAGGGTGGGCAGGCCCTGGCACAGGTTGGGCAGAGAAGCTGTGGCTGCCCCTGGATCCCTGGGAGTGTCCAAGGCCAGGTTGGACGGGGCTTGGAGCACCCTGGGCTCATGGAAGGTGTCCCTAGGCAGGGGTTTGGAGTGAGATGATATTTCAGGTCCCTTTCAACCCAAATTTTGTGATTCTGTAACTGTGCCTGTTGTGTCAGGTGTGTGCCCATGGCTGAGTTTCCAATGGCTGTTCCTGTTGCTCCCCAGGGTTACTTCGGCGCGGTCGGTGCTCTCCTGGAACTCCTGGACTCAGCCTGACCCTGTGCATACTCTCTGTTGGACCTATGGATTTGGGACCTTCCCTGGGCCACTGGTTTGGAGGTCACTGAGCCCACATTTCACCTGTGATGGCCTTGGGGACAGTGCAGGGCTGGGTGTTTGTCTGTAAGAGCTGAAATCCATCTGGGATCACAGGGGTTTATTCCAAAGGATGTGTATGGGATACCCTTGGCTGGACATGGGGGTGTATGGGAAGGTCTGTGGGGCATTTCAGACACAGGAAATGGCTCTTTTTAGGTAGTTTGCTCCATGTTTAATGACGGTGACAAAGCAGGGGATGGGCACTCTGCTCCTTCCACCGGGATTCTGTGTTCACACTCAGAGGTGTCATGTTCTCCACGTGCTGGAAACGGTCTGGGAAAGGGGAAGAGCATCAGCACAGCCCTGGTGTGTAACTCCACACGGAACTTTGATCCATGGTGGCCTGTGGGCCACCTTGTGCTGTCAGCCAGGCTTTGTTCCTGTTCCACACGTCCTTTTCCCTGTTCTGGGGACAGAAGGTACGGCCCAGGACCCATCTGTGCCTCGGAGGGATTCCCATTTCAGCCTCCAGCACTCCTACACAGCCCCTTTGGGATGGTGGTAGGGGTGTCTGCCAGCCTCCAACCTTGAGATCTGAAAGCAAATTTGAGGATGAAATAGTGGGATTTGTTTGCTTGTTTGGGATTTCCTCTCCATATTCAAACTTGGCTGCACAGAGCTCCACCAAAGAGACACTTCCTTCAGTCACACTTGGATCTCTGTCCTCTTCCATGTTACATTTACCCATGGCTACACTCCTGTTGTTTTTGGGGAATCCTCCCCTTCCCCCATGCATGCTGTGCTCCCAGTTTTCCCTGTGCGTGCTGCCACACAGCCTGTGAGGGGGGAACTCCTGTGGAAGCTGCACCCGTGGGTGGGGCTTGGGATGGATCCTTCACGCTCAATAAACGCTCTCTCAAAGCAACAGAGGTATCTGCACCTTCCCTCGGGATGGGAACTCATGGAGACACGGCTTTGGGGCTGCTCTGGCTTCCCAGGGAGCAGCTCCATGGAGCAGCTGTCCTTCCCTGGGCAGGGGGAGCTGCTCAGATCCATCAGATCAGGTCACACTCCTTGGGCTCTATCCCAGGGTATCAGAATGACCATCACCCTGACTCCAACATGCCCTTTAAAATCCTGATTTCTTCCTGGGGAAACTGATTTCCAGCTCCTCTGACCCCCACGCCCCTGCTGAGCCCAGGGGGAAGGGCTGGGAGCTTGGAAGTCCCATCCAGCTCTGCCTCTTGCTGCGTCCTGGGATCTGAGTGCAAGGTGGGTTCCTTGGGTGGTGCCTCCCTCTGCAAAGGGAGAACTGCGGGTTCAGGAGGGGTTTGCTTTGCTTGTTAGATCTGTTTGGGGCCTCTGTCAGCTCTGCTGGGTATGTCCAGGGCTGTGTTGGAACATCTCCCAAACCTCAGCAGACTGGACTGGAATATGGGACACTGCCAGGGATCAGAGAACAGCAAAATAGGGGGGAAGGAGCACAGAGCTCCCTGGAAGGTGGTCTGTGAGGGCTGGGAGCAGGATCATAGGGAGACATGGAACGGTTGGGGTTGGAAGGGACCTCAAAGCCCATCCAGTGCCACTCCCTGCCATGGGCAGGGACACCTTCCACCAACCCAGAGTGCTCCAAGCCCTGTCCAACCTGGCCTTGGACACTCCCAGGGATCCAGGGGCAGCCACAGCTTCTCTGGGCAAGGTGTTTGGTCTCTCATTTACTCCTCATTCCTCATGAAACCACACTCGGGGCATTAAAAACATCTCCATTTCCAGGCTCAGCTCCTCCTGTCCCCCCACGGCCAAAATTCATGGAAAACCAGCTTTTTGGAATGTCCCTGTGCCCAGGACCTGTGTGACCCCTCTGGTGTAACAGCACCGGGGTGGGTGGGATGCTGACCCCGTGGGTGTGAGGAGGGTCTCTGAATCCTTGGAATACACTGGATTTTTTATCTTACGTGTGAAAAAGGCTGGTTTCCCTAAAGCAGAAACCCCCTTGGCTGTGGAGGGCTGGGAAGCCTCTGCAGGGCTGGGAATTCCCAGCATCATTCCCACCAATTCCCCGAGGCACTGGTGTCCCTGGGCATGCAACTCCTTTCCCTCTGCATTTTGAGTAGATCCAGCGTGGTCTGATCCCAGCACCAAAGGCCCCGGCATAGTTGTGTGTTGGCTTTTAATTTTTTTTTGTAAATGGCTTAGTTTTTTCTTCCTGTAATAAAATATCAGAGTTATTTTTTATATGCTTGAAGCCCTTGTTTGCTTCTTGTGTCATTCTTGGAGCTCCAGTGCAGCGGGATGGATGGTGGGAATAAGCAGGAATGTGCTGGGGGAATTGGGGCCAACCGGTTGGTTTTTAGAACCTTATTGAAAATAAACCTCAACAATCCTTGTTTTTCCCTCCCTGTGTGTTCCAGGCTCTGGGAATCCGTTGTATTTCACAGCATGTTAAAGGAGAGGAAAAAAAGAAATTCAAAGAGCGTTATTCCGGGGAAAATTGCATTGGTTTTGGCTCTGGTGAAAAGTTTGTTGATTGTTGCTTTGGAGGGCCTTTGATGTAGGGATGGCATGGGTGTGATGGGAGGTGGAGGTGCAGATCAAACCAGAGCAGGAGCCATGAGGTGGATCCACCCAAAATAACTGTGTTTTGTGCAGCTTAGAGTGAGATCCAGACTTTGTCCCAGCAGCAGGAATTGCCATCCAGCAGGAGCATCATCCCAGAATGGCTGGGTGTCCAGGCCATCAATCCCTGTGGATCCTTCTGGAGAAGGTGGGCAGTGGGGGAACGGTGTCACAGTGCCAGAGGGCAGGGATTAGATGGGATATTGGGAAGGAATTGGTGTCTGGGAGGGTGGGCAGGCCCTGGCACAGGGTGGGCAGAGAAGCTGTGGCTGCCCCTGGATCCCTGGGAGTGTCCAAGGCCAGGTTGGAGCCCCCTGGGCTGGTGGAAGGTGTCCCTGCCCATGGCAGGGGGTGAAATGGGATGGTTTTTGATGTCCCTTCCAACCCAAACCATTCCATGATTCTCTGATCTCCAGGTGGGATGCAGGGCTGGGACGCAGCCGGCACTAGAGGGCAGCAGCTGCTCGCGCCGGGCAGGGACGGACAGCGGGGTTCTGAGCTGCACCCCCGGAAATCCCATAGAGGCTGGAGATGAACGCCCCAAATCCCACGGGAGGTTTGCCTTAGGGCTTTGGGTCGGGATTTGGGCTGGGAAGGTTGGCTGGAGAAGGAATATCCCCTTCCCAAGCAGGGAAGCCCAGGCCGTGCCTGGAACCTCCAACCCCTGCCCTGGGTGGGGATTTTGGGGTGCTCAGCAGCCCACCCGCCCTCACGGGGCCATCCATGTCCCCCTCGGCAGTGCTGGGACAGGGATGACACGGACAGGGGTCCCCAGCCCCAAACCTGCCCTTCTTCCAGCCCCACTGGGGACATCCCTGGAGCGACAAAGGGCTGAGGAAGGAGGGATGGGGGGCACAGACCCCCTCAAAGACACCCCCGCTTCCAAAACCTGCTTTTATTCACATTCCAAGTCAAACCACATGCAAACTCTGGGTTGGATTTTTTTTGTTGTTTTTTTTTTCCTTTCCTTAAGAAGAGTGTGATTAGCAAAAAAGACGCATTATTAGAATTTCCAAATAGCAATTAAATATACAAAAATAGAGCTTACAAAAAAACCAAACGAACAAGAGGGAAAAAAAACAAACCCCCAAAAAACAAAAAAACCCCAAAACAGCGAATGTTTTGAAAAATATTCTGCTGCAGAATCCGTAGTGTACAAACACGTCTATGAGGCTCCACGCTCCATAAACAGTCCGGAATTGATGGGAGGGGGCAGCGCCTGGAGCCACCCCAAGCCCTGCCCTGTAATACTGACGCCCCCTCCCCAAAATCCAGGGAATTCGAGCCGTGAGGGTGGCGGGGACACCCCCGCTTGTGGTCGGAGAGGTGAGGGCGTGCCCCAGCTCCCACCCCACGCCCAGAGACCCTCCAGGGCCAGGCTGGAAGCGATGGGATGATCCCAAAAGCCAGGATTTTTGCCTGTCCCCCTCCCTGCCATGGCTCTGCCACTGATGGGTGACACCAGGACGGTGGCCATTCCAGGGACCCCTGAGGTAGCCGAGGAGGGGACATCCAAGCCCCGGGCAAGGCAGGTGTGGGATCCAAACGCAGGAAACCCCACACCACCCACTGCCCCTCGGGGTGACAGCGGCACCGGGGGGGCTCCCACCCCCAGCACGATCCCGGGGGTCACATAGACCCCCTTTCCTGGTGGGAATGGCAAAGGCAAAGGAACCAAAGGCGAAGAGGAGGGAGCAGGAACCGGCCGTGGCGCTCCAGGGTCCCCCCATTCGGGGCGCCGGGGGCTGGGGGGATGTCGAGGCGGTCCAGGTCACCGGGTGCCTTCCCGGCGGCGCTGAGGAGGGATGTGCTGGAAGAAGGATGTCGTGCCGAGGATCCCGGGCTCGAGGGTCAGAGCTCTGACGGGGCGGGGCCCGGGGCTCCCCGGTGCTTTGGCTGTGTCCCCGCGCCGCGGGCGGGCGCAGTCCGGGCAGGGCCCCGCCGGGCACTATACCATGTTGTGGGCCCCGGGCAGGGGGCCCTGCGGGGGGCCGGGGTCCGGCTTCCCGTGCAGCTGTGCCAGCTGCAGCACCGGCATGTTACACAGCGGGCACACCTTCCGCACCTCCAGCCACTTGATGAGGCACCTGCGGGGACACACAGGCGTCAGTGGGGACACACACAGAGCATTGGGGACACACAGGTGTCAGTGGGGACACACACAGCAGTGGGGACACACAGGCATTAGTGGGGACACACAGGCGTCAGTGGGTACACACACAGCAGTGGGGACACACAGGGAATGGTGGGGACACACAGGGAATAGAGGGGACACAGGGAATAGTGGGGACACATAGGTATTAGTGGGGACACAGGGAATAGAGGGGACACACAGGGAACGGTGGGGACACAAAGGGAATGGTGGGGACACACACACAGCAGTGGGGACACACAGGGAATAATGGAGACACACAGGGAATAGAGGGGACACATAGGTATTAGTGGGGACACAGGTACCTTAGAGGAGACACACGTGGCAATAGCAGGGGCTGCAAAAATCCCCCCCAAGCCCCACTGACCCTCCCTCTGGGGTTTTGCTGCTGCTCCCAATTTTTAACTCACCATTTGGGTGCCTTTCTGTTTCACTGGGACCTTTCTTCGTGTGTGTGTATAAATAGATGGATTTTGTGCAGGTAAGTTTATATATATAATTTATGTTTATAAAATAGAGATAAAAATGTATATAGATACAAAAAATAAAATATATACACAAAAATGTCTATGAATACACACAAAATATATAGAAATTAAAAATTATAACTATAATGTATCATATAGTACATAATCACAGATAATTTATATATAAAATAATAAAAATATAAATTATGTAAATAATCATTATATATGATAATACCATTACATGTTATATATTCTATGTAATGATTTAATATATGTGTACATATATAAATATATAAATGCAATAAAATACATTAAATATATATAAAATATGTAAACCATATTATGTATAATATAAAAATGGATTATGTAAGTTTTTATATATATTTTATATAATAGGATATTAAATAGTATTAGTGTATATAACATTTTATAGTATTATTATAGAGAACATAATGTTATTATATATAACATTACATATAGTAATGTAAATTTTAGTGGTTTTGCTTTATATAAACCATGCATATATAAAATATATATATTCACATTTTTCATGGAATTACGGAGTGAGCTGGAAGGGATCCCTGAGGATCCCCAAGGCCACCCCTGACCGAGCAGGAGCTGAGCCCCAGGTGGTCCCTGCAGAGCCCTGGGGAGCTGCTACGGTGGCTCTGGGGATCTATTTTATCAATTTTTACAGATTTTATCCATGTAAATACACACACACGAGGGACAGGCACAGCTTGGAATAGATCAGGTGTATGTATATTTAGATCCAGAGGCATGTGAAGCACTTTGGCCAGTTCCTCACTGGAGCTGGGCTGCTCCATGTGCTCTAATGCCTTCAGCAAAGGGGCTGCAATTCCTGCCCCTGGAATGGGTGTGGGAAGAGCCCTTCGGGAGGAGCAGCAGCACCAGGAGCCTCCAGGNACCATATAGTACATAATCACATATAATTTATATATAAAATAAAAATATAAATTATGTAAATAATCATTATATATGATAGGATACCATTACATGTTATATATTCTATGTAATTATTTAACATATAATGTATAAATATATATACACAATAAAATATATTCAATATATATAAAATAATATATAAACCATATAATGTATAATATAAAAATGGATTATGTAAGTTTTTATATATATTTTATATATGCATGGTTTATATAAAGCAAAACCACTAAAATTTACATTACTATATATAGTAATGTAAATTTTAGTGGTTTTGCTTTATATAAACCATGCATATATAAAATATATATATTCACATTTTTCATGGAATTACGGAGTGAGCTGGAAGGGATCCCTGAGGATCCCCAAGGCCACCCCTGACCGAGCAGGAGCTGAGCCCCAGGTGGTCCCTGCAGAGCCCTGGGGAGCTGCTACGGTGGCTTTGGGGATCTATTTTATCAATTTTTACAGATTTTATCCATGTAAATACACACACACGAGGGATAGGCACAGCTTGGAATAGATCAGGTGTATGTATATTTAGATCCAGAGGCATGTGAAGCACTTTGGCCAGTTCCTCACTGGAGCTGGGCTGCTCCATGTGCTCTAATGCCTTCAGCAAAGGGGCTGCAATTCCTGCCCCTGGAATGGGTGTGGGAAGAGCCCTTCGGGAGGAGCAGCAGCACCAGGAGCCTCCAGGGGCTGGGACAGCCTGGCCCCATCCCACTGCCCCATCCCACATCCCACAGCCCCATCCCACATCCCACAGCCCCATCCCATAGCCCCATCCCACATCCCACTGCCTCATCCCATAGCCCCATCCCACATCCCACATCCCACTTCCCCACCCCACTGCCCCATCTCACATCCCACTTCCCCATCTCATATCCCACTTCCCCATCCCACATCCCACAGCCCCATCCCACTTACTTCCTGTGGAAGGCATGTTTGCAGGGACAGATCCCCAGCTCGTCCTTGGGCTTGAACTCCTCCAGGCACACGGCACAGATCTGGAAGGTTTGGGATAAAGAGGGAAGGGTCAGTGGTCAGGAAGCAACATTTGCACATGAAAATACAGGGACAGCTCTGAGTGGGCCAAAATCATGGAATTCCAGAATGGTTTGGGTTGGGAGGGATCTTAAAAGCCCATCCAGTGCCACCCCTGCCATGGGCAGGGACACCTTCCAATAGTCCAGGGAGCTCCAAGGTCAATCCAGCCTGGCCCTGGACACTTCCCTGTCCCTGTTCCCACAGCNTGTGCCAGGACCTCCCCACCTGCACCAGAAGGGTGAAATCCTCCCTAAAACCTTCCCAAATTTTGCTGCCTGTGCTTTGGGATTGCTGGCTGAGGATCAGCTTTCCTTTTCGCAGCAGAGGGGACCCCAGAGTGGGGATTCCCAGAGCACCAACCACAAAGCTGGGATGTGTTTGGTGTGCCAGGAGCTTTCAGGGTGCAGGGAGATGGATCCACACTGCTCCTGTCCCTGGGCCTGAGCTGCACCCACAGGGATAACTCTAGGAACAGGAAAAGGCAAACAGCGTCGGGAAAGCTGTCTTCCCAGTGGGCAAAAGACTCAGCCAAAACCTCCCTCCCCCTCGCTGCCAATTCTTCCTGACTCGTTTTGGATATTCCCGGAGATTTGGGATATTCCCGGCTGGTTTTCCCAGCGCCTTTCTGTCAGTCCACNTGGCAATAGCAGGGGCTGCAAAAATCCCCCCCAAGCCCCACTGACCCTCCCTCTGGGGTTTTGCTGCTGCTCCCAATTTTTAACTCACCATTTGGGTGCCTTTCTGTTTCACTGGGACCTTTCTTCGTGTGTGTGTATAAATAGATGGATTTTGTGCAGGTAAGTTTATATATATAATTTATGTTTATAAAATAGAGATAAAAATGTATATGGATACAAAAAATAAAATATATACACAAAAATGTCTGTGAATACATACAAAATATATAGAAATTAAAAATTATAACTAATGTACCATATAGTACATAATCACATATAATTTATATATAAAATAAAAATATAAATTATGTAAATAATCATTATATATGATAGGATACCATTACATGTTATATATTCTATGTAATTATTTAACATATAATGTATAAATATATATACACAATAAAATATATTCAATATATATAAAATAATATATAAACCATATAATGTATAATATAAAAATGGATTATGTAAGTTTTTATATATATTTTATATAATAGGATATTAAATAGTATTAGTGTATATAACATTTTATAGTATTATTATAGAGAACATAATGTTATTATATATAACATTACATATAGTAATGTAAATTTTAGTGGTTTTGCTTTATATAAACCATGCATATATAAAATATATATATTCACATTTTTCATGGAATTACGGAGTGAGCTGGAAGGGATCCCTGAGGATCCCCAAGGCCACCCCTGACCGAGCAGGAGCTGAGCCCCAGGTGGTCCCTGCAGAGCCCTGGGGAGCTGCTACGGTGGCTCTGGGGATCTATTTTATCAATTTTTACAGATTTTATCCATGTAAATACACACACACGAGGGACAGGCACAGCTTGGAATAGATCAGGTGTATGTATATTTAGATCCAGAGGCATGTGAAGCACTTTGGCCAGTTCCTCACTGGAGCTGGGCTGCTCCATGTGCTCTAATGCCTTCAGCAAAGGGGCTGCAATTCCTGCCCCTGGAATGGGTGTGGGAAGAGCCCTTCGGGAGGAGCAGCAGCACCAGGAGCCTCCAGGGGCTGGGACAGCCTGGCCCCATCCCACTGCCCCATCCCACATCCCACAGCCCCATCCCACATCCCACACCCCCATCCCATAGCCCCATCCCACATCCCACTGCCTCATCCCATAGCCCCATCCCACATCCCACATCCCACTTCCCCACCCCACTGCCCCATCTCACATCCCACTTCCCCATCTCATATCCCACTTCCCCATCCCACATCCCACAGCCCCATCCCACTTACTTCCTGTGGAAGGCATGTTTGCAGGGACAGATCCCCAGCTCGTCCTTGGGCTTGAACTCCTCCAGGCACACGGCACAGATCTGGAAGGTTTGGGATAAAGAGGGAAGGGTCAGTGGTCAGGAAGCAACATTTGCACATGAAAATACAGGGACAGCTCTGAGTGGGCCAAAATCATGGAATTCCAGAATGGTTTGGGTTGGGAGGGATCTTAAAAGCCCATCCAGTGCCACCCCTGCCATGGACAGGGGCACCTTCCACCAGCCCAGGGTGCTCCAACCTGGCCTTGGACACTTCCAGGGATCCAGGGGCAGCCACAGCCTCTCTGCCCAACCTGTGCCAGGGCCTCCCCACCTGCACCAGAAGGGTGAAATCCTCCCTAAAACCTTCCCAAATTTTGCTGCCTGTGCTTTGGGATTGCTGGCTGAGGATCAGCTTTCCTTTTCGCAGCAGAGGGGACCCCAGAGTGGGGATTCCCAGAGCACCAACCACAAAGCTGGGATGTGTTTGGTGTGCCAGGAGCTTTCAGGGTGCAGGGAGATGGATCCACACTGCTCCTGTCCCTGGGCCTGAGCTGCACCCACAGGGATAACTCTAGGAACAGGAAAAGGCAAACAGCGTCGGGAAAGCTGTCTTCCCAGTGGGCAAAAGACTCAGCCAAAACCTCCCTCCCCCTCGCTGCCAATTCTTCCTGACTCGTTTTGGATATTCCCGGAGATTTGGGATATTCCCGGCTGGTTTTCCCAGCGCCTTTCTGTCAGTCCACTCCAAGGGCCGGGAGCAGCTGCTGGGACAATCCCCCAAGGAACACTCACCCCACCTCCCGAGCTCCCCCAGGGCCTGGGAGGGGCGGAATGATGGAAAAAGGGGAAAACCGACGGCAGAGACGGAGGGGGAAGGGCTGTGGCGGCGCTTTCCCTTCCCCAGGGCTCCGGGCAGCCGCCCCGTCATGTTGGAAAATTCCCACCCCGTGCTCTGCTTTCCAGAAACACACACTGCAAATGCCAAGTTCCAAATGCCCAAAAAGGGACGTTCGGGAGCAAAACCCTTCCAAGCCTTTCCCAAAGCCCAGGGAAGAGCCTGAGCTGCTCTACCCCCTTCCCCACAAACCCCTTGTGCTCCCCAAAAGCTGGGAGAGCTTTGGAGAGCTGGGAGCAGGGATGGAGGAGGAGGGATGGAGCGTTATCGCTGCCCTTCCCGGCGCTGGCACATCCCCAAATCCCTCCTACAACCCGTTTCTCACCCAGGGAAGTGCTTTGAAGTCCCTGTGCTGACAAAAAAAACCCACTGCGGGTGGATTGCAGGGAGAGGATCAGGAACAGGGGCCTCCAGTGGGGCCTGCTCGGAATCCCGGGGCCCCTGGGATTTACCCCTTGGCTGCGGGGAGTGAGGGGCAAGGATAAAATGTGGGATGGGAATTAAACTCAATAGTGGCCTGCAAACAACTGGAGCTGGTACTGAGCAGATGAGTGGCCCCGTGCCCGGGATGTGGGTGGGCATTTTTGTTGTCTCTAGGGGAATAAATCAATCCAGGCCGTGTTTGATGCAGGGATTCGAGCACATTCCTCCTCAACTTCAGTGGGAAAAGCAGGCTGTAAATAGGGACACTCGGCCCCCAGAAAGGCCTGGAAGCTCATGGAGAACAACCAAGGTGTTTCAGACCTCACTGGGGCAGGGAGGGAGAGGTGGATCTGCCTCTTGCAGGGCCTGGGGGAGGGTGTTTATCCCGGGTTTCAGTTTTCCCTGCCCAGAGCTGTGCTGGATATCGTCACGCTCCGTGGCCAGGGACACTGTTTATCCATGGCCCAGCCTTCCTTGGCCTCCCTTTATCCACAGCTCCTTATCACTGCCATAATAAAATGGCAATAAATAATAATAATGGTGCAGTAAAAGCTCGAGGGGTGCCAAGAGGAGGGAGAAGGTTTAATCCAGGCCTTTGCAGAGGTGATTTCCCCCTTCCCAAAGCACAGCTGGCTGTGTGCTCTGCTCCCAAGGGAGTTCAGCTGGAGGATCTGCCCACCCCTAATGTGAGGAAGAGGAGGGTGAGGGAGCCTTTGCTGCCCAGGATGTGCTCACCTCGTGGAGGTTCAGCTCCTTCACCTTCTCCTTGAGTATAACCTGCAAGACAAAGTGCTGGGGTCAGGACAGAGCTCCTGCTGTGAGCATTCCCTGGAAAAACCTCCATGAAGAGATCCTGCTGAGTGTCCCAGTAGAACTGGAAACCCCCCAGTAAAGCTGGCACAGCCAGGGAGTGTGTGGGGCCTTCACCCCTGGCCAGGGACAGCATGAAGGCAGTGCTGGCACAGACATAACCACGAACCCAAGGACCAAATCCAGGAGGTCTCTTCCCAAATTTAACCCTCCTGGGCTCCCACGCTCTGCCACAGCCCCTGCAGGGATGTCTCCCACTCCATTTCACTCCATCCAGACCGAACACCTGGAGAGGGCCATAAATCCAGGACAACAGTCTGTTATCAGCCTGACCCCACCCAGTTTCCTGCTCCAGCAAGGGATCAGAGGCAGAAAAATCCCATAAATCCTGGAGAAAACAGGACGTGGAAGCAGCAACTTGGCATCCACCTCTGGGCTGTTTTTATTTTAACTGGAGAGGGTGGGTGTGTGCAGGGCAGAGCTGGGATTGCCAAGGTGACAGGGAGAGCCCAGTGGCTGCAGGGGGCTTGGGAGCAGCCAGGCCCAGCCCTGGGAGTGGATTGAGACCCCACAAAACATGGTTTGGTGGCTGGGGAAGTGATGGCACCACTGCCACGGTGTGGGGTGGAGAGGTTGGGGTGTTCCTGAGATGGAGACATTCCCACTGCCTGGCAGGAACACCAGAGACCTGTGGATGAGCAGGTGAAGGATGGTCCTGGGGAGCCCAGCTGGTAGAGAGCAATTAAAGCAGCAGGGACAGACTAAAACTGCTCTTCCAGGGTTAAGAATCTCCCAAGGATAGGAATAGCATAAGGAAACCTGATAGGGTGGCTGCTCCAACGTGGATTTGGCACTAGGCATGAAGGGAAGGAGGAGAAAACTTCCTGAGGATCATCTCACCTGCTTGTAGGCGTAAAGCTCTTTGTGTGCCTGGTGTCTGAGCCTGCAAGGAAACCAGGGAGAGATGTGAGGGCAGGCAAAAACTCCAGGATTACTGTCATACCTCAGATGTTTCACTTCCCTCCTTTCCAGATTTAATATGTTTTCTAATTTTTCATTTCAGGAATGAGAATGGCCACATGAAATGACATGTTTAAGCAACATCCAACATTCCCTGTGGCTGGGAAGGGAACGTTTCCATCCCAAAGCACACAATTCCTCCCCTGTTCCTCTTCTGACCTCCCTAATTTCCCAAGCAGACATCACCCACACCATTAAGAGCAGTAAAAAATGGGTGAGTAAATCACAAGATGACACAAATCTCCCCCAGTTTCCAACCACTTCTGCTGCCAACAATTCCCAGTCTGGACAAAACACCCTTTTCGAAGCAATTGGGATTCAGACCTGAGGAAGTAAGGATGTGAGGAAAGTAAGGATAAATCTCCCTGCCCAGAGGTTTCCCACCAAAGACCCCATCATGATGCTTGGGTGATGTTGGGTTCCTAAAACTCAGTTTTATCCCCAGTTATAAGATCAATCGAACAACATCCACTCCTGGAGCAAATTGAGGGATGGAGATGAATGGGATAAACCAATTCCAGGAGGAAATCCAGCTGGTGGCAGCAGGAATTTGAGGCCACAAGCCAAGGGCTGGTTCCATCCCCTCCATCTCCAGAGTCAGAACCCAGAGCAGCCTGTTTTCCACAGCCCAGGGGAGTGCTCCACAGGCATTCACTGGCTGGAAAAGCCTATTATGTTCCTAAAATAAATACATTTAAAATGAAAAATAACTAATATTGCCTCCCATTAGCACAAATAGCACTTAGAGAATTGCTCTGGAAGCTCAGGAGGGAAGACATCTGAGATAAAGAGTTGGCCAAGGACTTTCAATAAGGACTCAGTGTGTGGCTGTGGGGCTTGGAGAGCTGGAGAAATATTTTCCCCAGCCAGTCCCTGAGTGTGATTTCAAATGGGAAGCCCTGTTGCCTGGAATTCAATTACTCCAAAAATATTCTGGGGGCTTTCTCAAATCCCTGGCTGAGCTCCTGGGCATTTTCTGATCCTGCCACACTGCAGTGGGTGAGTTACAAAAACAGGAGGGAGAAATGTATCCTTAATCTTGGATCTCCCCCCTAAAACGTTGTGGGCCTTAAAAGCTGAGATGGGTAAAAATGCACCTGGAATGCTGCGGAGATGCAGAAAGTTGGTTCCTGAGTCCCAAATTTCTCGGGGAGCCAACCCTCCTGCTCCAACAGCACTGCCTGGCAGGAACCTGCCTGCTGAACCGTGGAAAACACTGTGGCAGGCAGGGAGGAAGAGGAGAGGAGGAGGAGGAGGAGGAGGAGGAGGAGGAGGAGGAGGAGGCTGGGGTTTCATCCCTCTGCCAGTGACCCCGAGCAGAAAAACGAGCAGAAGATGCAGGAACAATGGAGTGAACAGGATGAAACCGGCCCAATCCACAGGGATGTGGTGGCTGGGAAGGAGCTTATGAAACCCAGATGGGGAGAGGCACGGCGTGTGGTGGGAGACCACATACAGGGGGAAAACTCGCCCGGAATGGGAAGAAACATCCCTCTCATGGATCCTTGGACACCAAGGGTTTGGCCTCTGAGCCAAAGCCACCGGAGCATCTGGGCCAGCTATGGGGAAGAAGCAACCACCTGGCCCCAGATCCAGGGAGCTCTGTGCTGTGAGCACGGATGCTGCAACACCACGGGCTGGTGCTGAGCTGGACAGGGAGATTTTCCCCCAAAATCCCTCCCTGGAGGTTACGGGAAGCAGCACGACCACATCTGGCGCTGAAGCGTGCGAGCTCTGTCTGCTCCTCCACGCTTCCCTCTCAAAGCCAGGACCCAGGGCCAGATGGATCGTGGTCAGGCCTTGGTGCAGCTGTGGAAATGAGAGCCCGGGTCCTGGCAGGCGCTGCTCCCTGTCAGACCAGGACTCCATCCATCTCGTGTGGAGTGCTGTGACTCCGGAGGAATTCCTGGCAGATGTCTGACCCAGATAAGGGACCACACAGCGTGTGTGAGGCTGCCGATTGCGTGAGTGCCGTCACCCACCCCTGAATTTAATGTCTGCCTCTCCTGGGCTTTGGGATGGCTCCCCACAGGAATGGGAAGGCCCTGCTTCTCTGGGCACTGCATCATCTACAGCAAGTGATCGACTACAGGGATAAAATGCAGAAGAAATGGTTTTTTGCAGGTGTACCTCCAAAATCTGCTTATTCCACACTCTGTAGGAGGAGGAATAGAAAGGTCCCAGACACTGGCTCTTTGCCCCATCACTGTGTCACTGTCCCCAGCCAAGTCAGGCTCCATGGGCTCTCCATTAAGGTTGGAAAAGCCCTCCTAGATCATCCAGTCCAACCCTGAGCCAGCACTGCCAAAGCCTGACCCAAGTGCCAAGTGGAATCCCTCCATAGGGACTCCACCACTGCCCTGGGCAGCTGTGCCAGGGATGGACAACCCTTCCATGAAGAAATTTCCCGATATCCAATCTAAACCTCCTCTGGCATAATTTGAGGCCGTTCCCTCTCCTCCCTTCCCTCTTCCCTGGGAGCAGAGCCCGACCCCCCCCAGCTCCCCCCTCCTGGCAGGGACTTGCAGAGCCAGAAGGTCCCCCCTGAGCCTCCTTTTCTCCAGGCTGAGCCCCCCCAGCTCCCTCAGCCCCTCCTGCTGCTCCAGCCCCTTCCCAGCTCCCTTCCCTTCCCTGCACACAAAACCCAACCGCAGTTTCAGATCCTGGTAGGTCTGAATGCAGAAGGAAACAGCCCTACAACAAATGGGCTTTTTAGGGGCTGCATTCCCTGCACCTCCTGGAGACTCTGAGCTGCTCCAGGGTGGGCAGGATGAGCTCCATGTGCTCCTGCAGAAAGCACGGAGAGAGGATGCTGCAGCCTTCACCCGGGGTGAGTGTGGCATCACTCAGCTCAGCATCCTTCTGGACTGGGTTTTATGGGACCACAGGCAACACGAGTTTATCACTTTCATTAATTCAGCAGAGATCAGATGCAACCAGCCGTCTGCAAAATTTCATTTCCTTGTTCTTCCCCTTTTTATCTGTAATTTTCCAAGCAGAGGCAGCAGCCATGAGGGACCTGAGCTTTGACCTGAGTGGTTTGCCAGCAGTAGAAGAGCTCGAGATTCACCTGGACAGTGCACAGACAACAATCTTTGCTGTGCTTTGTGCTGAAATCCCTACTGGACTCTGTTTTGAGCCAATCCAATTAAAAAAATGCCACTTTTCCTCCCTCTGGAGCTGGCAGTGTGTTCTGTATTGACACGGCTGCACAGCACAGCCCATGTTCTCTCCTCCTCTGGCACATCCTTTATTTAATGCCGTCAGCTCTGGATTTCGGGTGAATACACCAGATATTGGCTTTTCCATGGATGCTGAGGAGAGCTGCACAGGATGCCCTGAAGTGGAGCAGGCCATGAGAACCAGGGTGGTGTCATGAGCCTCGCTTGGTGTTTGCCAAATATTTGCAGATGTGGAGTCATGGGAAAGGAGGCAGAGGGAGGGGATGGGCTGTGTTGACTCTGCACCTGTGGGGGTGCTGTTACCTGCAAATAACCCCTATGGATGCAAGCAGAGCCCTGGAGCTCCTGAGGGGACCATCCTGCCCCTCTGCCTGGGTCAGTCTCTCTTGCAGGTGGGTGGTTCTCATCCTGCTCCCCAAACCCCACCAAAGCTCAAGCTTTTTTATCCCATACAAGCCAAGATTCCCTAGCAGCTTCCATGGAGGTGGATGCTCCTGGGACAGCAGCACAGCTAAACCCCATGGCATGGCAAAACACTGCACAACAGGGGCCGGAAGGTCCTGTTTTGGTTCTGTTTTGCCACAAAAAGAGCTGAGGGAGGAGGTCTGGAGAGCCACTTATAGAGTCTCTATGGAGTTTCAGGCTATAAAGGGATCACTGGATGATCTAACCTCCCATCTATCATAGGTTGCTAAATAGCACCTCAGGAATAGGAGCCAAAATGTCTCGTCCAGAAAGGTCCTCAGTCTTGACTTAAAGACGTGAGGAGACAGAGGACTTGCCACTTCCTTGCTGGCTTCTTTCACCGGTTACTCACCCTCTCTCTCTTACAACACGCCTCCAACTTCTAAATTTAGAGATTTTCTGGCTTGACCTTCCAGACATTACTCCTTGTTATTCCTTCTTTGGGGCAGAACACACCCAGTGAGACCTGGTGCCCAGGAAAATACTCTCAAAGCCCAAACACCTCTTCATTTTCCAAGAGAGCCGTATAGATTCAAGCTCCATCTGAGCAAAACACATCCTTGAGCTTTCTGAACACCTTTGGTCTATTTTTGTCTTTGCATCCCCTCCCACTGGTGTCCCAGTTAAGATGCAAACACTGGATGCAGATGCAAATCCCAGCACAGACCTTTTTTAACATCAGGCACTGAGATACAAATCACCTGGATGGGGACAATCACCTTGTTTGCCAGGATAGACAGAGGTGTTGCACCTTCAGACACTCTTTTCTTCTGCATAATTGTGAGGAAAAATGAAGACATGATGCTGAGGCAGCCCAAATCACCTCTGGGTAAACCTGGGTTTGGGCTGACCTGCATATCTGATGAGGTTTTGCTTCATAAAGAGAAGCAAATGGGTGGAAATTATCAAGTATTTAGAAGGTGACATGGAAATCTCACTTCCTAGGTCTGTGAAAGAAGGACAAAGTATTTTTAACACCCTCTGGATAGAAAACGTGGTGGGACTGGCTGCTGTGAGCCAGCCAGAGGCAGGCTCTGGGATGCAGGGAGAGACTGGGAATCTGTTCTATGGGGACAGAGGGAAGGCATGCAATGGATGTACAACAAGCAAGGAGCCGGTGCCAGCTGAAAAGCCAGAGGGGAGGCAAAGGGAAGGGAAAGGCTGGAGAGGAAAGCTCTGGGCATGCAGGATTTTGGCTGCCACTGCTGGCAGAGTGATGCCCTCTGCTCCCAGCCACAGGGAGAGGTGCAGCCAGCCCTCCATCCCAGGGGGCTCCCACAGCTTGCCCCCATCGCCACCTCAATTCCCAGGCACTGCACTTTTCCCCACTTGTCTCTAGTTTTCCCTTAGCAGGAAGTTTCTCCTCTCAATTAGCAGCTCAACAATCTCCCCAATGGCCCATAAAATAATTAAAATAAGCCCCAAACTGGAACAACCTTTGGCCCTCCCGTCCTGCTCCCCATCGCTCAGATTAACACATCAACTCTGCATCATTAATCTCCAAACTGTGCTGTTGAAGGAGCAATTTGTGTCCAATAACCAACGGAGCAGGTATTAAACATTCCTTAAGCATGCAGGGCACGAGTTACTCATTACAGAGGGAAACGTGTTGAAACATTAAGCAGAAAGCAGGGACCATAAAACATCCCTTTCCAGGCTTTTGGAGAAGCCAATCATGATTCCACACCTGCTTTTTTAAGTGGATAACGTGACTGCCTTGTTGAACATCAGGTTCATGGGAAGGTAAGACAATGCCACCCTCTTTTTGGGATGGAGGGATCAGTGGCAGGCTCAGAAGCAGAAAAGCTCTTGGGGAACACTCCAGCATTCCCTTACCTGATCAAGTAGCAACAGAAGAGCAAGCTGAGGATGAAGACAAAGATGGCTGTGCCAAAAACCACGATGTATATGTTGAGAGGAAGGTTCTGGAACCCGATGTTCGGCATCCTGAAACTGTAATGCTGGAAATCCGAGCTCATGGGTAGGCTGTGGAGACAGGGAGAAAACACATGGACGTGAGGCTTTTTTGGGATGCACTCTGGAGACCAGCAGTCCCTCCAAAGGGAGGTGGAGGGGGAAGGACACGACTTCTCACTCGCCCCCCTCCAAGGTGAAGCCATCCTTGCCCAAAACTGAGCCCCCAGCTTGGTAACCCTGCAAACAAGGCAGGGCTGGATCAGCCAGGGCTGGGGTTTTCCTTCTCCTGCTGTGAGCTTCTCCTCCAGTGATTTTCCTTACACCCTACAGGTTAAACACTGCATCAGATGGATGGGGGGAATTGCATCCAAGCAGCCCCAGCTGCAGCCAGTGTCCCTCAAACCCCTCAGTAATGAGGTACAAATACTGAAAGCAGCCAGAAAGCCTTGGAGCAAGGCAGGTTTTCCTTCCCTTCCCCTCCAGTGATTTCCAAGACCTCATTCCATAGAATCCCCTCCTCCCAAACCACTGAGCATGCACAGGGCCCAGAAGGGAGAGGACAAGGACCTTCCCAGGCCATACAGCAGCACTGCCGAGAGAAATCACAGGGAGACTCTGGAGTCTCTAAAAAGACTTTTGTTTTGCCATGAGAGATCCGGGTTTGGTGGTTTAAGAGCACTTTTGCAGGTTTCAGCTTTATCCCCAGGAAAACCCCGAGGCACTCGATGGCCAAGAGGAAGACACAGCAATTTTGGCTGTCACGTACCACGTCTGGGACGTGTGACCAAGCAAAACTTCCCTCCCCTCGGAGAGCCCCAATTAAACCCCAAGCAGCTGCCTGGGATAATGACTCCAGTGTATCGCCTCCCCTAGGACTTTAATTGCACTTATTTATTATTTCTTATCTTTCCATCACTCTCTGAGCCATTCACCCTCAGATAAGCACAACCGTCGCTGGCCAGGCACAGAATTCCCCCGCCCCCAGCTCAGAAAAGGAAGTTAAAAAATACACCTTGTTTTCCCTCCTGCCCACGGGAGAGGGCTGGACGAAGTTTGACAACAAGCAAGGAAAGTACCTGCAGTCTGAAGCCTGTTTCCCAAATAAAATCACCGAGGGATAACAAAACCCTCCCCCGGAGCGGGGAGTTTTCCACGGTGCAGTAATTGCTCCTCGTTTTGCATGGCGTGAGAAGAAAACGGGGAAACCACGGAATCTGAGTCCAGACATGCTGGGGAGCAACTCTCCAAAACCAAAGGGTCCTGAATGTCCCTTCAAGCAGCATCCTCACTCCTGAATCTCTTTTTCCCCTTAATGTTTTGCTGAATGCTTTGGGCTTTCCTCTGTCTTCCCACTCCTCCAGGAGCAGACTCACCTTTCATCCCAGCTGCCCTGCTGGCTCTATCCCCTCACTGAAGGCAGCATTCCCACCAGCCGAACACCCGCCTGGGAGCCTCCTTGCTCCGGCTGCTTTCAGTCTCCTCAGCTCGCTGGAAGTTTTGAGGCAATTTCTGGTAAAGCCTGGATTTGATTAAAGCCTCCAGAGACCAACACGCATGTTCAGAACCTCTCCCGGCCAACGTGGAAATGCTGCAAGAGCTCAGGGAGCCGGCACATCCCCCTGCCAGCGCTGGTGAGGATGGGATTTTATAGCCCAGCAACCACCCAGCAGCTCATGCTCCTCCACAGACGCTTGTTCCGCTCAGCTGAGCTGGTTTGCTTTGCAAATAAATTAAAAAAAAAAAGCCCAAACCAGCCCCCAAAACCTTTGTTCCCGGCTCCGGCGGAGTTAATGCGCAGCTCGGTGTCAGGAGTAGGGCTGGGTTTGGTTTTCAGCCCCGCGCTGTTTGCTGGGTCAAAGGGATTTTATACGGTTCAGGGACTCCCCTCAGTCACGCTTATGGCATGAGGATGTGTCTGTTGGATGGAGGACGAGGCTGTGGCTGCCCCACCTCGCCCTCGTGCTGATAATCACTGGCGTTGGCCAAGGTTGGCTGCCTCCAGCTCCTCAGCCACCCCAGGGAAACGTTCTCCATCTGGGAAAGTTCTGGGTGTTTTCTTGCAAGGAAGGAGAGAGCACTCTCAGAGAAGAGGGAACAAAACCAACCAGCACCAGACTATTACTCTTCTTTCCTTTACAACTCCTTTAACTTGAGATGCTCTTCTGATCAGAGGCAGGGTTTTCGGATCAGCAGTTCCATGAGGAGATTCCATAGCAGAGACGGCAGATAAGGAGCATCCAGGCTGCATTTAGGGCAGCAAATCCCACCAAGCCAGTAAAATTCCTCATGGTTGCGTGCACCTGAGCTGTGCCACTCCTGCACCAGTCCCCAAAACCATCACAGCCCTTGGCAAACAAGCAGTCAGCAAAAATGGAGCTCCGACCCACCCCCAGCATCCTACTCTCTTCTTCCAATGGAACCACTTCCCAAATATTTTATCCCATAAGGATGTCAGCAACACAGCCATGACCTACCTGCCGGCCATGCCGTGGGGGCTCAGCCTCCCAGGACAACCCTTCAGTCCTCCACAGCTCAAGTCCAGCAGGTCCCACACCAGATTCATCCAACCCCCACGTGAAATAACCCTCTCCACATCGGAGCTGCCCTAGTCCTCCCTCCCTCCTGCTGCAACAGCTGAGAAATGTTACAGCAAAAAACACGGGGGTTAAAGGGGGGAAAATCAGTTATCCTGCCCAGGATCCAGGAAACTGTTAAATTTAAAAGACTCCAGTGAAATCTGATGATTCCAAGCAGCCAAGCTTTGGGGTTGGTTTTTTTTAAAGGGAGTGGGGGGGAGGAACTGTATTTTAATCTGCTTCAGATTTGCAAGAGTGCAGCCAAAAGAAATAAAAAAGGAGCCATAAGGAAGGATGAAAAGTTTCTGGTGAAGAACAAAAGCCGCCCTGTTGCTCTCTCCATGGCCAAGGCATTTCAGAGCAGGGAGATGATGCTAGAGGAGCACCCACGGCACCAGCACGCCCCTGCATCCCCCAGGATGAGGGGCACAAGCTGCATGTAGGAAAGGGGGCACTGGCACAGGTTGGGCAGAAAAGCTGTGGCTGCCCCTGGATCCCTGGAAGTGTCCAAGACCAGGCTGGATGGGGCTTGGAGCAACCTGGGCTGGTGGAAAGTGTCCCTGCTTGTGGCAGGGGAGTTGGAACTAGATGGTCTTTATGGTCCCTTCCAACCCAAATCATTCCATGATTCTATGATTCTACAGAGCAGAACAAGGAACAAGTGTCCTGGGATGCAGAGCCAGAGATGGCAATGCCACAGCACAGAGTAACCTGAGCTGCACGTCCCCTTCTTTACACCCTCCAATGACTCAGCCACGTGGGGCCAAGCACGTCCGAGTTTCTTCAACGAGGACAAAACTGAGCTTTAATTAAAAGCCAAGTTCTGGTTAATGGGCTATCGAGCAGCCAGGAAGGGAGTGCTACAGGTCAGCATGAGCTCGGCAGCGTCGCAGCGCTTTGATTACACCTTGGGCTGTTAAAGGCAAACCTCCAGAAGCCACGTCGCCAAATTAATCCCCATTAGAGCCAGAGCGAGCACTTAATGCGCTTAATGCACGGGGCCAACCTCTCGCCCAGAGCGTTCCGCAGCAGATCGCAGGGGGATTAATAAAGCAGGCAATTATCTTCTCACAGGTAGAGAAACTGAGGCAGGGAGGAGGGCAGTGAGGCAGAGCCCTGGTCCCTGAGCAGGGGGTGACACCAGGGGTGCCACTCCAGGTGATGCCATGGGCTGAAAGCTGTGGATTTTTGTTTTCCTGCTGCTTTGCCACAGGGATCTGAACTATGCGCTCCTTCTCGGGGTTTTACTTATTAAAAGGAGCTGCTTGCCCCAGTTTTTTTAAATTTATTATTATTTATTTATAACATCAGTGCACAAAAGGGTCAGGCAAGTGCTGTGCATCATTTTACCTAAATACAGCTCATGCACTGGGTGGATGGGTGGCTTCTGCCTCTGCTGTTGTAAATAAAACCCCATTTTTAGAAGGATAGAACTTATGTTTTCAAGAAAAATAACTTCCTCCCTAGGGATTCAAAGCAAATTCAGACTGAATCTCCTCTACCATTAACTGGGGATACCGGATAAAGCTGGTGGTCTGAGTTCCTGCAGCATCCCACCAGCCAGGCTGGCGAGGGCAACCCATCTCCAGCAAACACAGGCAGGTCTGAAATCACAGATTTCAGGGAGAAGCAAATGCTACGCCGTGGCCAAACTCCAAGCTGAAACATTTTATCGATGGGACAGATTTCAAGCGGGCGTGAACGGCGTCTCGAGTTTCAAAGGCGTTTCGCAACGTGCTTCAGACAGGTTTAACCAAAAGCGTTATTAACTCGGTTGAAAGTTAAACTGGGAGCAGCTGACAAGAGTTTTCTGAAACAACCCGAGTTGTGCTGCGAAGCGGGGTATTCTTCCATGGAATGATTCCACAACAGGAAGGTTATTTAATGGCTATGACTAACAGGGTAATATTTAAAAGAAAAAGATTTTTCCAGGTGTTAAGAAGCAGCAGCCAGAGACTCCTGTGTTTAACTCGCAGGCAAAAAAATCCCCCTCGTGAACCCCAAAAGCAAAGCGCAGCCCTGACCTCAAGCAGCTGGAAGGAATTTCCTTCAGCTCCATCTCTGGAGCTGGTCCAGCGCCAGGATCTGCAGCGATGGGAAAATCACAGGCAGCTGCAGAGCCAGCCCCACAGCAGCACTGCTGTCACCCCAGAGGTGCCACACGGCTGCACTGCCTTTGCCTGGGATGGAGGGAGGGGAAATCCCAATGCTCCAGCTGGAAGTGATGGCCTTGGCTGTCCCAAACCAGGGAACAACAGGATTAAGAGACGGTGGAAAATAAAAACTCTTGGCACGCTGTGATTTTATAGGGCTATGATGCTACTGTGGGGATGGTGCTGCATCCAGTGCCAGCTCTGGGCATCCAACCTGACCCACTTCCTTCATTCCAAAAACCTGGCAGAGAGTGGAGGAGGAGCAGGAGCCATGGCACAGGGCTTGGCAGCTTATTGGTTAGTGGGATTAACATGCTGGGAAGAGGGAGCACCCCAACAACTCCCTCACACCACAGGCAGAGTAGTATGAGGATCCAGCAAAGCTCGGCCAGGGCGATGCTGCACCAACAGAAAGAATTTTTGGGTGTCAAACCGAACAAAAATCTGTTTGTTTCACCCATTTTGGCTGTGTGTGGGTTTGGGGGGTGGGTGCCTGGGGTTTTTCTTGTGTGCCTGGACAACCAAAAAACCAAACTGACCTCCAGCCACGAAGTGCTTCGGACCTTTGATCCCTTCTCCCCGAGAGTGGATCTGATGCTTTTTTTGAACGGGAATCAGGAAACTTCCTGGCTGCATTCCCCGCCTGGCTGACACCAAACACAAAACCTTAACCCTCTCCACTGCCTTTGGGCAGGGGACACAGAGGGATGTGACAATGCGACAAAGCAACCAGCCACTAGAAAAGAGTAAGAAAAGGAAAGAAACACCCAGCAGCACAACTGGTACCACTGCAATTTCCAACAGGTCCTGTTGATTCCAGACAGTTCAACACACAATCCCAAAACCTCAAGACTGAAGAGAACCTTTAAATGGGAAAATGTTTTCGCTGCCATTGGCAGAGGAACGTGCAGAAACAGGGCAGCTGCAGCTCCCATCACCCAATGTAAAGTCAAGTTGTCTCCCAGCACCGTTGGAAAGGCAAACCAGAGGTTTGCTCAGGACTGATTTCGCAAGTTCTAGGAAAACAGGCAAAAATAAACAGCAAAAAAAATGAAAATCAATAGCGCTTTTTAATCTGGTCTGGCGGAGGGGGGAGCAGAGTTTGGAGAGAGCCCTGCTTGGGCTCCCATCAAAAATGAGAGCTGGACATCACTTCTCAGGAGGGTTTGAGGTGGAGTCAGCAGCTCCTTGCTCAGAAAGGTACAGACAGGCTGCCTAAGAATGGCTCAGCTCGCTGCTCGGAGATGAAATAACACTTGAGGAATTTTTCCCCTTTGGCCCTGGGGATTTGTAATTACTTTTTTCCCCTTTTTACCCGGCACGCAGCTCCAACGTCACGACCTGCTGAGCTCACTCTTCCTCCTGAAAGTGTGGTGGGAAAGGATGTTTCTCTGCCTCCTCCTGCCCCCAGCCCTGCTCGTACTCACAGGGTGAAAGGAGAAGGCAGCAGCCCCTGGTTCCCTGCAAGGATCGATGGTAATGGGATCCCATCCCTGCTCTCTGCTGTGGTGCTGATGGAGCAGCATCACCCTGCACCACACAGCTCAGGTGCCAAAAAGTGTAGTAACACACATGATTAAATTTGGGTGTATTTTAGCCCAAAGAAAGCAATGAGAGCACAGACATCACCATGGGGGTGGGCAGCCTCAGACTACAACCTGCAGCTCCCCTGTCCCTGTTGCTTAATTTTGTGGGAATAATCTTCCACCTTCATTTGTGGCCACTTTGCCTCATTTGCAGTTTCCCCCAATTAACAAAGTTCCTTGGGGAAAGCACACTGCAAACTCTATGAGAAACACTCAGCCTACACAGCTGAAGGGTCAGAGCAGAGAAATTGGCTTCAGATGCTCCAGGGAACTTGAAAATTCCTGGGTGATGACACAGAGCTGGGGGAAGCAATGGGGACTCCCAAAATATCACATCTGGAAGACAAAAATCCCACTTTGATCAAGTCATCTTCAGGCGGAACCAAAGCCAACCCCTTTCTCTGAAGCCAAAGAGCAACTTGCCCTCTGTCACTCTTTTATATCAAGAAGTAGATGGACTAAAGAACTTCCTGAAACTCTTTTTCCCTCTTTTCCTAAGCTCCTTTAATGGGGAAAAAAATAATAAGTGCAACACGCAGGGATCAATAATCCTACAAAATCCTGCTGGAGACAGGCACCCTGCACTGGGGATGGGATCACAGCTGCCAGCAGCCATCCTATAAAGGCAGTCAGAGGAGCCAAGCACAAACTGGGAAGCAGGAAGGCATAATGCTCTCGTTTACACTAAATAAGGTTGCTAGGTTATGGATTTTTGGGAGGGGGGGCATAATCTGAAAGGGGATCCAGATGGCTGTAAAGCCTTGTGGTGGAAAAGCAGCATGAGGCCAGGGAGGGAAGAATTCTTCTTTATGCTGCTGCCGTCTGTTCCTGGCTCCTGGATTTCAGTTCTCAGGAATGCTCTCCGTGGACTCTTTTAATTGCCCCATTTATATTTGTGGTAAAAATTAAGAAGAAGAAGAAGGAGCTGGATGCAGAAGAGTGACAAAGTTGATGACTCGATACTGGAAAAAAGTCACTAAACAAATCCCACAGAGCAGCCATTCCCCAGAGCCCACGTCGATCCAGCCAGCTTCTATTTTACAATGCTGAGAGCCTGAAAAAGCCATCGGGAAAACCCAAACCACCCGAAAACTTCAGCCTGCTGGGAATTCACACTAATGCCACGTCACTGCTGTTTGCAATTTTTCCTAATGCTTCCAAAAAAATGAGCTGAACAGTCAGCCTGTCCTGTCCTGGTTTGAAACCAAATACTGGGACTTGATGGAGTATTTTTTTACCATTCCTTCACCACTGCTGAGAGACCAGGAGGGTTTTGCAACACTTTATACAGCAAAGAAACCTCTTGGGACTCATATGGATACAGGACACAAACTGCTTCACTTCTATGGGAGTGGCACTGGAAAGGTGGCTGCAAGGATGGCAAACCCCTCAAAATTTAGCTTGAAATGGAAAATGGAACTTGTCCACTGCCAGACTTCCATAGTCAAGTGAGGTGCTTGGAGAGAAACATTCACAAACCAAATGTGCATTTCCTCTGAGTACTAAGGCTGATGCCACAGGATATTGTCCTCCTCCTCTGATCTCCCAAACTTGTGGCCTGACCTTAGTGGGATGCATAAAGTCAAGTGACCTTAGTGAGGCCCTGGCACAGGTTGGGCAGAGAAGCTGTGGCTGCCCCTGGATCCCTGGAAGTGTCCAAGGCCAGGTTGGATGGGGCTTGGAGCACCCTGGGCTGGTGGAAGGTGTCCCTGCCCATGGCAGGGGGTGGCACTGGATGGCCTTTAAGACCCCTTCCAACCCAAACCATTTCATGATTCTAAAATCCAGGTATACCCACACCCCAAGGAGTATAACCAGGAGGTGTTGGACAACCAGGTGTGAATTTTTACCATCACCTATCCAAATCCCTCCTTTGCCCAAGGATGCTGCTTCTCACAGGAGTTCTCATAAGTTGAGCCCTCAATACACAAAACCCTAATTTACAGCTGTGTTGCTGCTGTTTAAAAAAAAACCAAAACCAAAACAAACAACTTTTCAGAGTTACTGAAAATCTCCATTTTTCTTGCAGCCGACTGAACAAAACCTGCTCAATATTTTCCAAATACTTCAAGGCTACAAAGCTGAAAACCACCAGTGGGAATTTCAGGCGTGGAATTGTTTACTGTCAAATCTCTACAAATTCCTGGGTGCTGAACCACCTTCTAGAAGGGAAAATACATGAGTGGCACTAAAGAGAGGGCTTAGCAACGAGCAGGCTGGCAGCTTCAAGTGGCTTTTTAAAGGTCAAGAGAGAACATGATGTCTGGGAGCCCTCACGTTTGGTTTTTTACTATGATTTAATGATGTTTCCGGCCAGCCTGGTTATTAAATCGCTGCCTTGCACCAGCCAGCCACACATCTTTTAAACCCAGTCTTAATTTAAAGACTTCACCTTCCTGTAATATCATTATACTCTTTCCCACCCTCGTCCATCTTCACCGAAATGGCTGTTTCTGAGGGGAAAAGCCACACTGAGATGAAACACAAGGAAGGGTCCCACCACTGAGGGGATTTTCGGGCAGTGCTGCCGAGCAGCATCATTGAAATTCAGCAGGAGAGGCCAGTTTTCCTCTGCTCTGTGGGGGCTGCCATGTTAAATCACATTTGGATTCACAGTACAAGGCTGCTAAAATACCACCGTGGCGGCTATTGGCACATTTCAATGAAAGCGCCGTGGCCTCATTAGTAGAGTGGAAATTATGAGCTTGTCTTTGTATATATTTAAAAGCTCTCCTCTGAAACTATACTGGGCCTGGGCCAGGAATTCCTGGCTCGGAGCTCCTACCACTCGGCAGCTCGGGATCACTTTGCTCGCACAGGTCAAGCGCCCGCACAGCCACCGACCCGGGAGGAAAGGCGTTTAAGAAACACCCTGCGGGGAAAGGCACGGAGCAACAGGGTTTGAACCAAACCCTCCCTCCTTTTGAGCAGGTTAGGGATCACTCCTAATGAAAGCACAGGTTGTAATTAAGAGGATGCAGGAATGTGGGTGTGTGGAGTTTCACCCTGCTCCCATGGCTCCCAATAGCTGAGGTGAGAGCATCCCGTCAACCCAGAAGCGCCGTTCCCCTCTGGGGCTGGACCACAAAAGCCTGACTCCTTTGAAATAAGGGGCAACCTCATGAAAGAAGATCGTTTCGGGGATCTGATCCTCTTCAAGATGTGATTGTGCAAGTCTCTACCAAGGGGAACTCCGGGCTCAGCTCCCAACTTACCCGCACGGGCGCCGCAACGCAGCCGAGCCACGCAAACCCAACGTATCTGCCGAACGGCTACTGCGGTTCGGTGCCAGGGATGCTGGAAGAAAAGAGAAAAACACCCCAATATTGCACAAAAATCCAGAGGGAGCGAGGCAGAGGACGAAGACATCGGGTTTGAAGCGTTTCGATTCACAAAGGCTCCTAGGAAGGGGTTCAGCTCTTGCTAACTTGCACCAAAATTGCCCCTTTTAAAATGTGGTGATGATGTTACGTGGCACAGAAAGAAAAGGGGGGGAGGCTCGGCTAATCCTCACAATTTTATAAGCATCTGAGAACTAATCCGTTGATCTCATTGAAAGGGATTAGAATTACTCCCTTGCCAGGAAATTTAAGAAGTTTTCTACCAGATGTAAACAAAAGCAGGGAGCAGCCCGCAGAGACGGCTGCCACACAGCGAGGCCCCGCAGAGAAATCCACACTGGTTTTGGGGTGGAAAGAGGGAATTTCCAGCACAGTGTTGCTGAGGGTTGTCTGCAGTGATGTGGGAATCCAAGGCAAGCTTTGTCAGCCCATCCATAGTAGCCCAAAGGCAGGATGCCATTCTGGAAAAGCAACCTGCGAGGGCACCATGACTCATCTTTAGGGTCCAACTCTTATGGAAATGATGCTCCAGCTTAAAAAAAATCCACCCCAGAGCCTTGACTTTGTCTGCACTGGCTTAGGAGAACACTATTTAATAATGAAATAAAGAGAGGGCAAGTTTCTGAGAAAGCAAGTCAAGTATTTCATATAAAACCTGAGTTGTGCCCAGCTTGGCAGCAGCCTTTGTCTGCTTGGTGACAAGAACTTGAGTTAATAAGGTGGGAAAATACACCGCAGCATCCTTGTGGAACTAATCTGGGATCTGCTGCTACTCTCACAACAAGCAATTCATAATATTGAAGAATAAATTAACTGATATAGAAGATGAAGCAGGCAATGTGCAACCTGGGTTGCTCCTAAGTTGGATGTTCTGGCTCAGAACATCAATACCTGAGATGAATCAAAGCTAAAGGAGGCAGAAAGGATTCAGGGGATTTTGGTGAGGAAAAGCCACTTTTGCTAGAAAACAGAAGTTTTCTAAGAACAAAACTATACTTCTGTTAGTGCTTCCTTCTTTCCTCTCTAAAATTCCATCCAAAAAAGAAACCTGAAGAGATTCAAGTTCCAACCTCAGCATAAACCAGGACTCAATTCCATTACCTTGTCTTAAAAACACTCCTTTTGGAAGTGCCTGATGGGACAGCCCAGAGCAGAATCCCCCTTCTCCAGCCCATTTTTATGGAGTAGTATGTAACTTTTAGTCCTTAGGCACAGACAAATACTTGCTTGGCTTTGGGAAAACACTTGCTGTGCCTGTGAAGTACCAGCTCCCTAATTCCCTGCAACACTCCAGCTCCCAGCTTCAGCACCCAATGCTGGAATAAACCACCTGATGCCGGGCTTGTCTCCAGCCCCATCCCTCTCACCTGGCTGCAACACATCCCAGCGCTTTCCCATCACCTCCCTGACTCGTTCCTCCTGCTGCATCTCTGGCAGCTACATGAGGAAGATGCTGCAGGAGTTGGGAAGAGGAGGACACAAGGGGGAAGCCCCGAGGGTGGTCAGAAGCACACGACAACTCAGCACCCCCGAGGCAAAGCAGCAGCCGAGGAAATGATCTATTTTCTCTGCTTTTACTCCCAAAGAACCGCCCTCGAACAACGCACAGCACAATGGTGAGGGTGTTTCGATGAGAACGCCAAACGAGACCGGGGTGAAGGGCTCAGCTGACAGGCACATCCAACCACTCGAGCTCCAGCAGACGGGGCTCCAGCCAGCTCATCCCGATTTACGGAGCCACAAAACCACCCAGCGCCGCACAATCCCATCCCACTTTGGATGGCCACCACCGTCACAGCCTCCAAAAGCCTCGTCTTTTATCTCACACGCCAAGAGAGTGAAAAGTGTAAGCCGAAAAGGGAAAGAAAAATCCCAACCCCGCAGCTGCGTTTAGAACCGAGCCAGGAAATCGCCCCGGGGGAAGCCCAGCCTGGCGACGGGTTTTTATAGGGAACAATAGGAAAACGAGAGTCGTTAAAGCGCCGCGGAAATATCTGCCTGCTCGACACAAAGCTCTGCGTGGAGAGAAGTTTAATTCGATCCGAGAGCGCGGTCGGGGAGGGAGGCACGGCCGTCGGGTGGATTTGCTGGGGCTGGGAGTTGTCAGGTGGGACACTGCGCTCCCTCCCACCCAGTTCTGATGGATCATTTGGCTTCTCCCACATTCTTACCTGCCGGGCTGCTCTTCCCGCAGAGCCGAAACCCCCTGTTTCCGAGCCTGAGAGGCTGCACGGCTACGGAGCTCTTATATTTTCCCCGGAATACTCCTACGAGCCAAGGAGCTGGGAAAGCCACTGCTATTCCAGGGGCAAGGAGAGCGATAGTCGGACGGCTGGAGTCGCGAGGGCAGCCTCCTCCTGCTCTGCACACTTTCAGTTTCTCTCTCCAAACCTCTCCTGGCGCCGTTTCCTTTAAGGCGCTTTGCAAGTGAAAAGCTGCATTAGCGGCGAGATTAATCCTCCGAGGGGATAATAAAATCACAGAATCATGGACTCGGTTGGGTTGGAAAAGCCCTCTAAGGCCATCCAACTGCTAACCCAGCACTGCCAAGGCCACGTCCACACGGCTTTTAAATCCTTCCGGGGATGGGGACTCCACCACTGCCCTGGGCGGCTGTGCCAGGGATGGACAGCCCTTTCCATTAAGACGTGGTGTCAAAGGCTTTACCAAAGTCCAGGCTGACACACCCACAGCCTCTCCCTCATCCACCAAGTAGGTAGGTCACCTTGTCACAGAAGATCAGGTTGGTTAGGCAGGACCTGCCTATCCCAAACCCCGCCTGGCTGTGCCTGATCCCCTGGTTGTCCTGTACGTGCTGCGAGACGGCTCAGGGTGATCTGCTCCTGACAGCCCTGCAGTTCCCCAAATCCTCCTTCTGGCCCCTCCTGTAGCTGCCTGTCACATCTGCTCACTTCCAGTCAACTGAGACCTCCCCAGTTAGCCAGGGATGCTGGTAAACGATGGAAAGTCTATGCCCATCTACTGCAGCAATCCAGTTGCATGAGTCATCCCACATGTGTCTGTGACAGCCACTGTGTCACAGCTTTTCTGATGCACAGTGGCTTTGCAGCTCCTCCTACCAGTGTAGGCATTAATGTAGATGCACTTCAGCTGGGTTACCAATTCCAACTCCTCTTTGGGGGAGAAGTCCCAATTCCTACGTGACCATTATCAGTTGCTTCCATGTTTTCCAATACATTGATAACCCCTGTGTCTGAACTCCATCCCCTGCCTCCTTGGACAAGGCAGCCCAGATGACCTGGCTGGAACACCATCCCTCAAACAGGATTATCCAGCACAAAGATCATTCTCCCTCTTGGAGCCAGGGGTACCCCACCTGTTGCCAGCAGCTCTAGCGTCATGTAAACCCACACACAATTAAAAAAAGTCAAAATAAAGCTGGAGAAGTCTTTCCTGCTTGCTTCTCACATTTACAGTCCCAGAGCTGGAGCAGAAAAAGCAGAACTTCCCTGCTCAAGCTTCCTACAGCCCAGCCCTCACTCCTCCTCCTGCACATCTCCTGCTTTTTCCTCAGGCTGATCCAGCTTTGGCTCCAGCACTGGAACAACTGGAGACCTGGAAGCCTTTGGCCATGCCAAAGCAGCTGCCTGCAGCTGATCTGGTCCATGAGCTCCTGCTGCCCATCCATGCATTGTTATTGGGGTTTTTTGCTTCTCTTGGAGCACCAAGGCTGGACTGAGCTCTTGTCTCCCCCTGCCATCCCTCCAGCACCACATCCATTTGTAAGCACATGTGGTTGAGGTTTGGTTTTGTTCTTTTGGTGGACTTTAAATGTCCCAGACAGGTAGGAAAACAGCACACTGTGTTATTGCTCCTGGGGGGAAAAACATCCAAAAGTGATGCAGCTCCACCCCTGATGCATCCCAGGATGGAGGATCCACGTGCTGCCCATGGAGATGCAGAGGCTTTTCTTTTCCTCAGATCAGGAAGGAAATCCCCAATGTGGGTTTGGATCCTCTCCTGGAGCCCATTTTCCATGGGGTCACTGGCATTTCTCAACCAAGCAAGCGGCACCCGCCGGGCTCAGGCGATGACTGGGCTCACTTGCAGATTAGCCCCGTGTCTCATCATCGCTGATGCCACTTCAGAGCCCTGTCAGCGAGTTGGGGTGGGGACATGGGCAGGACTGTCGCTCCCAGCTGGAGTCAGGAGCGCTTCCAGGGCAACAGGGACAGGGGAGGGACGTCTGAGCCGGCCAATCTTATCTTGTGTCAACAACACTCAGCTTTATGAGGAATGATTGCAGGAAACAAAAATAAATAAAGCCAGCTCGACCACACCAATCACCGCAGGGACCAGGGGAGCTTCAAAGCCTCAAAAAAACACCCTCCAGGCTTCCACACCGATGTTCCAAGGTGGCTGAGGACCAGCAGAAGGTTCTGCTCTCCCTGCCATGGCCCGAGGGATGGGGTTGCTTGGATTTACTGTGCAACAGGAGTCTGATCCAGTGGGAGAGGACCTCGTCTCAGCCATGTCTTCCCCAGGCAGAAGGTTCCAGGTGGTGACGGTGGGAGGGGAGGAGGTGAGCGCCAGCCGTGCCCCTCTCCACCTTTTCCACATCCACGTGGTGTTTTATGGCTCTGAGTGAATCACCCACATCTTCTGACACACAAAGTGAAGGTGACAGCAGGTCACTGGGAGGGCTGACCCAAGGGGAAACACCTGGAGGGATGGTCCATAAGCACAAAAACTCTCTTAGCAAAGCCAGGTGTCCTCCTATCATCCCACACATCATTTAGTCCAGGAGAGCAGCTAGAAATCAATCCTTCTTGGGTAGAATGTCCACGCTCAGTTCAGTCTCAGTCTGGAGCAGCTCTGCCGCTTCCTTGCCATGGAACCCTCATCTTCCTCTTCCCCCAGCACATGGCCAGGACCAGCCTCCAGCCAAGAACTGTGGCAGCAACAAGCAGTCATCCCGTTATTTCCACTTGGCACAGTCTCCCTCATTTGAAGGTCCCACAGATCCCAGAACATCCAGACCACACTGACCCCGAGGTGTCCTTCACAACTTCTTCACCACGTGAGAGGCCCCACTATAGCTCACCCTCCTCCACATCTTGTCCCTCCAAATCTGAGGCAGCCTTTGACCAAGAGGCCACACCAGACCTGGAATGACCAACCCAGCTGGAAAGGAAAAGGAATCCGACCCTGGGATGTGACAGCCTTCGTGTAAATTTCTACTGGGGAACAGAGACAAAATTTGCAAATTGAGCTGAGCAGCTGGTGGAGCAGAGCTCTGGGAGGTTGTGGAGGGGATTTCCTTCAGCAGCAGGATGGGGAGATGTGGGACATCACCACCACACTCACCTCCAGCAGCTCCACCACCCACTCAAGACCAGGACATCACCTCTGGGCATCAGCCCCATGACTTGGTAATGGGATCACATCATCCCTCCTGCCTGCTTATGGCATGCAGAGCTGAAAGCATTATTTTCCCCTTTTTAATATGTTTTAAATACCTCAGTTAGTGCATTTTGGGCTTCTTGCACATTGCCCCCAAGCAGTTCTTCTGTCAGGGCCTCTATCCTTCCACTGCCAGTTATTAGCAGGGCACAGGGTTGTTATTTTTCTGGGCCAGGGGCCAAATTAGTATTTAATTTTTGCTCCATATGGCACAGCACTTCAGATACATCAGCTGGAGCATCGAACCTGTATGAATAAAGTAATAGAGCAAACAACCTGATTTACTCAGGGGCTGTTTGACACGCTCAAGGTGCTCTGTGTACACCTGTCATAAAAAAAAGCATTTAAACAAATTCAGGTGATGGTTTCACTATCAAACCCAACACCTGAGGGAAACGAAACAGCAATAGGAATCTAAAAAACAGTGATGATAATAGTAGAACTTCTATTTTGCTTTCTATCAAGTCAAGGATAAAAAAATAAAGGCTGATTTCAGCTATCAGGGCTGACCCTGGACTTGGGTTTTGTTCACCTTCCTCTGTCCTCACCATCCCCAGGGCCCCAGTCATGCAAACTGGGGTCAAAGTTCTCCAGGAAGAGGGCTGGTGATCCCAGATTTTAGTGTGGTGCTGATACCATACGATTCTGCTCACCCAAGGAGGACACCAGAGGACAACCATGAGATGCTCCAGTTACACTTCCTGCAAATTCACCCCACTCTAGGAAGCTGCTGCATCCCTCCAGCACAGCCTGCAGCTGGGATATGTTCCCTGCAAACTAAATCACCCAAAATAACTCAGAACAGCGACAATAATAATAAAAAAAAAGGCATTGAGTATTCGGTTTATCTGCCCGGGCACACAAAACGCTTCGTAAAACCAGCTGAGCCCGCAAACGCGTGGAAACAAAGGGACTGAGGCGGGGGGTTGTGCTTGGTTTTGCTCCGTTCAGATCATCCTTGGGCTGTGAGAGCCCGTCCCGGCGGCACCCGAGACAAAGGAAAGCCGGGAGCTGTAGGCAGGAGCCAGCTGGGGAAAACCGGGCCGAGGAGGCACCCGCATCGCCCTCCCCGGCAGCTGCGGAGCCGGGCTCGCGTGTTGCCGAACACGTTATCCATGGCAGGAAACTGGAGATCAAAGGCGAGGAGCGTGCCAGAGCAAGATGTCATCCAAACCTCCTGCCAAAGGTGTGCAGGAGAAGGGGGGTAACAACCCCCAGACGCACAGGCTGGCACATCCCACGGAGCCGGCGCCACTCGTGGGGGTGACCAGAGCCGTGTGTGCTCTCCCCCGGCTCAGACAAAGGCGGGCTGAACTAAACAAATATCACACAAAACCGCAGGAGGTGCATTTTTACCCGTCGGTTTTCAGTCCCCGGCGACCCACGCACGTCCCCCTTGCCAAAGCGGCGGGTGTTGGGAGGGCACGGCAGGAACAGCAGCCCCTGTGTAACTCCAAAAAAGCAGCTTTTCCCATTTCTGGGTGTTTGGGTTTTTTTTTTAAGCTGAAGAAACCCGCAGCGTCCTGTCTGGGTCCCGGGAAAGTAAAGGGACGTGTCTGATTCCCAGCCAGCTGCTACCAGGAGCAGAGGTGACCTGGGGACTCCGAGCCGAGTGTGGGGTGGGACCCCCAGGAGCTCCCCATCATCCAGGGGGTCCAGGCAGGATGGACACTGAAGGACGGGGACACACATGTCCCTGTCCCTTTGTGTCCCCTCTGCCCCACAGGGGGGACCTTATGGCACTCCAAAGGCACAGCCCAGATGCCCTGAGGGTCTCCCTTTTAGGGGTCTGCATGGGGGGCTGCAGGGACACGGGGGGCAGCTCCACTGCCCTGTGGAGGTGCCTGTCCCATGGGACCGTGGAGCACAGAGGGAGGGCAGCCTGTCCCCCTGCTGAGGAGGGGGTGCCCCACAGAACAAGGTCCCAGCCCCACGGGGAGGATGGAGGAGGGTCCCCTCCCCACAGGGCAAGGCACTGGGACACCTCAAAGCCTCAAGGAACAAGGCATGGGGAGAGGGTTCTGCCCAGAGAGGGAATGGAGGAGGGACCCTTCCCCACAGAACAAGGCTCAGGGAGGGGTCCCAGCCCCACAGGGAGGCTGGAGGAGCAGCCCCGTCCCACAGAACGAGGCACAGAGAGAGGGAGAAGGTGCCCTTCCTCACAGAACAAGGCAAAGGGAGAGACCCCAGACCCACAGGGGCGCCGGAGAAGGGACCCAGCCCCACAGAACAAGGCATTGGAGGGGTCCCAGCCCACAGGGAGGATGGAGAGGGGTCCCTTCCCCACAGAACAGGGCACAGGGAGAGGCTCCTGCCCAAAGAGGGGATAAAGGAGGTGCCCTTCCCCACAGGACAAGGCGCAAAGACGGGTCCCACCCACAGGGAGGATGGAGAGGAGNAGAGCAAGGCACTGGGACACCTCGCAGCCTCAAGGAACAAGGCATGGGGAGAGGGTCCTGCCCAGACAGGGGATGGAGGAGGGACCCTTCCCCACAGAGCAAGGCACAAGGAGGGGTCCCAGCCCCACAGAACAAGGCTCAGGGAGGGGTCCCAGCCCCACAGGGAGGCTGGAGGAGCAGCCCCGTCCCACAGAACGAGGCACAGAGAGAGGGAGAAGGTGCCCTTCCTCACAGAACAAGGCAAAGGGAGAGACCCCAGACCCACAGGGGCGCCGGAGAAGGGACCCAGCCCCACAGAACAAGGCATTGGAGGGGTCCCAGCCCACAGGGAGGATGGAGAGGGGTCCCTTCCCCACAGAACAGGGCACAGGGAGAGGCTCCTGCCCAAAGAGGGGATAAAGGAGGTGCCCTTCCCCACAGGACAAGGCGCAAAGACGGGTCCCACCCACAGGGAGGATGGAGAGGAGCCCCTTCCCCAAAGAACAAGACATAAGGAGCGGTCCCACCCCACAGGGAGGTCCCGAGGGGGGTCTGTTCCCCATAGGACAAGGGACAGGGAGGGATCCCAACCCTGAGGGGGGTCCCGAGGAGGGTCCGTTCCCCACAGGATAAGGCACAGGGAGGGGTCCCTTCCCCACAGAACAGGGCACAGGGAGAGGCTCCTGCCCAAAGAGGGGATAAAGGAGGTGCCCTTCCCCACAGGACAAGGCGCAAAGACGGGTCCCACCCACAGGGAGGATGGAGAGGAGCCCCTTCCCCAAAGAACAAGACATAAGGAGCGGTCCCACCCCACAGGGAGGTCCCGAGGGGGGTCTGTTCCCCATAGGACAAGGGACAGGGAGGGATCCCAACCCTGAGGGGGGTCCCGAGGAGGGTCCGTTCCCCACAGGATAAGGCACAGGGAGGGGTCCCTTCCCCATAGAATACAGCACAGGGAG
>WBMV01004516.1:184738-259746 GCA_013396655.1 Campylorhamphus procurvoides
TGGAGGGGTCCCAGCCCACAGGGAGGATGGAGAGGGGTCCCTTCCCCACAGAACAGGGCACAGGGAGAGGCTCCTGCCCAAAGAGGGGATAAAGGAGGTGCCCTTCCCCACAGGACAAGGCGCAAAGACGGGTCCCACCCACAGGGAGGATGGAGAGGAGCCCCTTCCCCAAAGAACAAGACATAAGGAGCGGTCCCACCCCACAGGGAGGTCCCGAGGGGGGTCTGTTCCCCATAGGACAAGGGACAGGGAGGGATCCCAACCCTGAGGGGGGTCCCGAGGAGGGTCCGTTCCCCACAGGATAAGGCACAGGGAGGGGTCCCTTCCCCATAGAATACAGCACAGGGAGGGGGGCCCCGCTCCACAGGGGGGATGGAGGGGGGCCCCTTCGCCATAGGACAAGGCACAGGGATGTCCGTTCCCCACAGCAGACGGCACAGGGAGAGGGTCCCGTTCCACACAGCACAGGGAGGGCTCCCACCCCTGGGGGGGATGGAGAGGGGTCCCTTCCCCACAGGACAAGGCACAGGGAGGGGTCCCTTCCCCACAGGGGGGACCGTTCCCCACAGCACAAGGAGGGGTCCCACCCCACAGGGGAGTCCCTTCCCCACAGCACAGGGAGGGCTCCCACCCCACAGGGGTCCCCGGGGGTCCCGGTCCTCCGGCCCCGCAGGGGGCTCCCCCCGCACTCACCCGCCGCGCTGTCCCGCCGGGGCTCGCGCCGCCCGCACCGCCNGACAAGGGATATGGTAGACGGGGGGACGGGGGATGACATAGGGGCGGGATGGAACAGCGGGCGACAGGGTGATAGGGGGACGGGATGGGACAGGGAGAGGTGACAGGGGAAGGAGTGACACGGGGGGAAGGGGACAGCGTGGAACAGGGGGAAGTGATGGGGAGAGGGTGACACGGGGGGAGGGGAGACGGGATGGGACAGGGAGAGGTGACAGGGGAAGGAGTGACACGGGGGGAAGGGGACAGCGTGGAACAGGGGGAAGTGATGGGGAGAGGGTGACACGGGGGGAGGGGAGACGGGATGGGACAGGGAGAGGTGACAGAAGATGGTGACGGGGAAGGGAGTGACTGCGGAGGTATGAAGAGGCATTGGCGACATGCAGTGACACTGGGCAGAGGGTGGCACTGGGGACAGGGAGTGATGTGGGGACATGGGGTGACCGTGGGAGCACGGGCGGTGGGGACACGGGAGGACACTGGGGACATAAGGTGGCAGTGGGTGTAGATGGGGACAGGGCATGGCAGCAGGGACGGGGTGGTGGCAGTGACCGGGCAGAGGGTGGGGGATGGCGGCAGTGGGGACAGGGTGGCAGGAGGGGTGACTCAGAGGGGACAGGAGGTGGCACTGGGTGTGTGTCAGCGGGCACTGTCCCACTCTGCTCATCCCTACACTCATCCGGCTGTCCCCAGCCCTGTCCTCATCCCTGTCCCCATCCCATGGACACGACATCACCTGCGGGAGAAATGACATCACCGCTGGAGCTGGGATGTCACCCAGCCGGCGTCACCCGTCCGCTGCTCCGAGGATGTTCTCAGCGTGCAAGGGAAGCTGATCCTCCTCCTCCGTGCTCCTTCCCTCCCCAGGCTCTGCCCCGGGAGGGCTGGACGCGCCGGTCCCGCTGCTGTGACAGCAGGGACACAGGGACATTGGGATGAGCATCCCACGCTGTGACAGCAGGGACACAGGGACATTGGGATGAGCATCCCGCGGTCCCGGGTGCTGTGGCAGCAGGGACATTGGGATGAGCATCCCACGCTGTGACAGCGGGGACATAGGGACATTGGGATGAGGATCCCGCGCCGTGACAGCAAGGGCACACGGACATTGGGATGAGGATCCCGCGGTCCTGGCGCCGTGACAGCAGGGACACAGGGACATTGGAATGAGCATCCCACGGTCCTGGTGCTGTGACAGCAGGGACACAGGGACACTGGGATGAGCATCCCGGGGTCCAGAGCGCTGTGACAGCAAGGACATTGGGATGAGCATCCCGCGGTCCTGGCGCTGAGGCAGCAGGGACATTGGGATGAGCATCCCGCGGTCCCGGGTGCTGTGACAGCAGGGACACTGGGATGAGCATCCCGCGGTCCCAGCGTGACTCGGTTCCGTGGGAGGACTCGCCAGCCCTCCCTGACCTCGGGATTCCTGAGCCATGAGGCAGGGAGCCGACCTGCTGGATGCTTTCGCTGGGTGAAGCCTTATTCCCGCTGTGGGAATCCCCGCTCGGCATGGGAGGGATTTGCCTGAACACGCTGGAGCCGCCTGGATCCGGGAGTCCTGGGCTTGGGAAGGGATTGCGGAGCTGGGGCCCCAAGGGGATCTGCTGCCGGCAGCTGACGGGGTGAATTTGGGAAGCAAATGCACTCGGAGATCAAGTTCTGCCTTTCCTCCCACGCTGGCCAGCCCTGGGCACCCCGACAGAGCCCGGGGTTGAAGGGAAGTGCTGAAGGCTGGAATGCAGCTTGTCCTTGGCACAGATAGAGTCATGGGATTGTTTGGGTGGGAAGGGACCTTTAAAGATCCTCTCGTTCCAACCCCTGCCATGGATACCTCCCACCAGCCCAGGGTGCTCCAAGCCCCATCCAACCTGGCCTTGGACACTCCCAGGGATCCAGGGGCAGCCACAGCTTCTCTGCCCAACCTGGGCCAGGGCCTGCCCACTCTCCCACCCACCAATTCCTTCCCAATCTCCCAGCCAGCCCTGCTCTCTGGCACTGGGAAGCCATTCCCTGTGTCCTGTCCCCCCATCCCTTGTCCCCAGTCCCTCTCCAGCTCTCCTGGAGCCCCTTCAGGCACCAAAAGGGGCTCTCAGGTGTCCCTGGAGCCTTCTCTTCTCCAGGTGACCCCCCCAGCTCTCCCAGCCTGGCTCCAGAGCAGAGGGGCTCCAGCCCTGCAGCATCTCCAGCCCCTCCTCTGGACTCTCTCCAGCAGCTCCACGTCCTTGTGCTGTTGTTCCCAGGGCTGGGGGCAGCTCTGCAGGGGGGTCTCACCTGAGGGGGCACAGGGGCACAATCCCCCTGCCTGCCCTGCTGCCCACGCTGGGGAATCAGCCCAGGGCACGGGGGTTTCTGGGCTGCCAGTGCACATCACTGTCTCATTTATGGCCTCTCCATCCACCTTTTCCCTGGAAGAGAGAGAAAAACACTTCATCCCAAGCTGGTATCACCCACAGGGACCTTGTGCTTCTGGACATGGGCAATGCACAGTGTCCATCAGGAGTCAATGCTGGCACAGGGCTCCTGCACACTCCCTTATGCCCTGGATCTGCTGCCCACTATAGAAAACAGCTTCTGTGATGCACCCCCCTCCCTGCCTCAGTTTCCCTTTGGGAAGCACTGCTGCCTGCATGGGGATGTGGCCAAGAAAGTCCTCTTGGTGGAATGGGAAGGGTTGGGTTGGCATGTCCTGCCTGTGGGCTGGTGGTGTGAGGATGTGGGATGGGGGCACCCAAACCCAGACCACTGAGGATGTGGGGATGTGTCTCCCAGCTCTGATTCCCACCCTGCCCACAAAGGGAACTACACTGCTGGCTTTCTCCCTGCTCCATGTGTTTCTGTTGATAACACCCCATGGTATGTATGGGAAGATCCAGTTTTTCCTACTGGATGAGTGAAGGCATTTTTGATCCAGCCCGGCTGCATGTCCCGACTTTATGGAGATGGGGTGATAAGGAAGGGTGTGTCTGTCCCATGGGGATGGCAGAAGACATCTCCATTCTCCCCTAAATTCCTCTGTGGTGGTGCTGGACCATGAATGCCATGTCAGGTCTGCTGTCACCTCAAGACAAATGGGGTGACAGTGACAGGGGTGGTGAGAAGTGGGAAGTGAGTGAAGGCTGGAGTGGTGGCAGAAGTCCTGAGTCACCACCTCCCGCATCCTGTCAGGATCTCCTGCTCCCCTGAACCTGCCTTGGGTGGATCATGGCTACAGGACAGAGATGATCTCTTTCCTGGCGGTATTTCACCTATGCTTGCAGGTGGTGGCAGAGTTTTGGGTTCTCTGTGGTGAGTTATTCCATCTGTGCAAGGAGTTCCATAGACTGTTCCACGGATCTGGTCACAACAGAAAAGTGAGAAGGGTGACCCAAGTTGGTACCTGCACGTTTATGCTCTCTGGAAGCAAATGCTGATGTCAGCTGGTTGCTGTGTTCAATTCTGGGTTCAATTCTCATAATGAGAAAGACACAGAGGGGCTGGAGCGTGTGCAGGGAAGGGAATGGAGCTGGGAAGGGGCTGGAGCAGCAGGAGGGGCTGAGGGAGCTGGGGGGGCTCAACCTGGAGAAAAGGAGGCTCAGGGGGGACCTTCTGGCTCTGCAAGTCCCTGATAGGAGCAGGGAGCCAGGTAGGGGTCAGGCTCTGTTCCCAGGGAACAAGGGACAGGACAAGAGGAAACTACCTCAAGTTGTGCCAGGGGAGGATTACTTTGGATATTGGGAAAATTCCTTCACAGAAAGGCTTGTCCATCCCTGGCACAGCTGCCCAGGGCAGGGGTGGAGTCGCCATCCCTGGAGGGATTTCAAAGCCATGTGGATGTGACACTTGGGGACATGGGTCAGTGGTGGACTTGGCAGTGCTGGGGGAATGGTTGGATTGATTATCTCAGGGGCTGTTCCAACCTTAATGATTCCATGATTCTCTGATCTGTCCCCATGTCTTGCCTCTGGTGGTCAAGGGGACCTCCAGCCTCACAAGGCTGGCCAAGCCAATCATGCAGGTGTGAGTGGGAGACCTGGTGGGCAGAGGAAGAGATGGACTCCTGCAGACTATTGCCTCCTCTGTTCCCAGAGCCCATGGCATAGCACTGCCAGGACCTGGACACCTTCACAATCCAAGCATCCTCCTTTAGCTCCTTCACTGGAAAAAAATCCACTTTTCCTTTGTTTCCTTCTTCATCCATCCTCATTGTTTGGTTTCCCCATTCTTTGCCTCCCTTTCTCTCCCCTTTCACTCAAGGTCTCTGGGGTGGCCTTGCTGGGCAATCAGAGCACAGCCAGCCAAGGACACCTGTGGGTTAATGGTTGGACTTGATGACCTTAGAGGGTTTTTCAACCTTAATGATTTTACGGTACTATAAATATCAGAGTGTGCCCATCCCACCTCCGCCTCCGAAGTTGGGTGTGGGGAGGCTCCCTCACTCCATCCCTGCTGTGGTGGTGTTGCTCAGCAGGTAGCACCTGTGTTGCTCCACGCTTGGGCTGCAGCACTGCTTCCTCAGGGCTCTCCTCCACCCCTTCCACGGTGTCAGCAGCACTTTGATTCTGCCCCTGCCCAGCCTGCTGCGGGGCAGGTGGAGCAGCACAGACTCTTCCTCTTCCTCGTAGCAGCAGATGAACCAGGAGCTTTGACTCATGAATGGCTTTGTGAGTCAAGGAACAAAGCTGCTTAGGCAGGGCTTGCCCAAGGGTGACCCTCCTCCCTTCCCTGGTCCTTGCACCCACCCAGGGCGATCCCTCTCTGAGCATCACACCCTGCTGAGCGAGCAGGGCAGGTATCGCTCCTGGGTGGCAACAAAAACCCTGTGGCTCTTCCTCTCTGGGATGTGCTTGGCTCCAGCACAGGATCCTGCCACCCAAGCAGGGAGTTCGGACTGACTGCATCCATGCTGGGAAGTAAATTGGGTTGGAGCCTGTTTTCAGGTGCTTGGAGGTGGCACAACCTGCATCTGTGTGGGTCCATCCTCATCCTCCTGCTTGTCCTCCAGACCATGGCCAAAAGGTACCAGGGAGAAATGAACACCCTGGACATCACTGGGCAAAGCTTCAGCTGGAGGAGACATGGCTGTGGGACACGGAGCCACAGGCAGGGACTGATCCTGCCGGGAATATCCAGCTCCTGGAAATTAGGGGTGTCTGGCACAGCCTGGAGCTGGGCTCAGTGCCATTAGGACGGAGAGCTGATTGCCATGGGGATTTTCCAGAGGTCAGGAAAGCTTTTCAAGTGGCTTCTGCTGGAGCAGGGACCGTTTGCTGGTGGATGCAGGTGGTTTCCTGAGATGCAAGGAAGCAGTTGGGAATTCCTGTCAGGCAGCCAGACTCTCCCTCACCCCATTAACACCAACAGGCTCTGCCTGCTCTCTCCCACTCCGGGAAAAAGACCCTCACTGAGGATGAGTGCCCTTGAGGATGAGTGCACTGAGGATGTCGTGGCAGGAGCACAAAGATGGGCCTGCAGGGAAGAACAGAGGGTGGGAGGCAAAGGGAAAAGTGGGTTCAGGTGGATGCAGCTCCAGAGATGAGCAGGTTGCAGAGGGGAGAGGGCAGGACTGCTCTCACTCTCTCATGTATGGACCATGGAGGGATGAGGAGGGAGAAGGACAAAGGAGGGATGTCTTTGGAAAGAAAAAAAATTAAAGCTCTATTAATAGTAAGTGAGGAAGTTTCCTAAAGGGAGGTCACACCAGTTTGTCCAAGACACTGTGTGCACTGGTTGGAGCACGGGAATACCTCTGCCTGCTGCCTCAATGCTGCCAAACCCATGTCCCTGTTGGGGATGGGGCACTAGAACTGTCACTACAGGGACCAAACCCGAGCCAAGAGCTGAGGGAAGGGAACCAAATGCCTCCTTATCCCTTAGGAGTGCACCAACACGTCATTCCACCTGTCGAAGGCACAGACAGGGAATGAAACCAGCTGGGTCCTCGTGTTCTACAAAATCCACTGGAAATGGACAGTGTGGACAAGGGACATTCATACAGGGTGGGCTGAGAGCTCCTCCTGGCTCAGGGCCCCATCTCTGCTGGTATCCATCCACGGGCTGGGACCGAGGGGAGCTGCTCTGCAGGAATGCAAGGCGAGGGCCAAGCCAGGGGAATGCTTTCCACATTATATTCTCTCAGTTTCCGGCAATTTGCTGCCTTGGGACTTCCTGAGCCAGAGGTTGTATCCGTATCTTTCTGTTTAACAGCACTCGATGGGCTTGTGGAGACGGGGTGGTCACATGTGTGGTGTTTCCTTGGGAAAAAAAGAGTTCAGAAGGAAGTGCAGGCACAGGAATAGGCACTTTGGGGCAGCTGTGCTGCATCCCAGGGCTGCTTTATGCTTTGAATATAATAAATTATTTGGATAGAGTGATGTAAAATCCCCCTCCTCCTCCTCCTCCTCTCTGCCGGGTGTAACATGAAGGGCTGAGCAGGGTTCAGCCCTGGGGCCAGTGGGTTTCCACATGAGCCTGCAATACAAAACATCTGGAGAACATCAGCCATAAAGAGACAGGAATGCTCCAAACTGGGAATGGGTCCAAGCTGTCCCCTGCAGGCTCAGACAGTCACACACACACTCACTGTCTCACCCCAGAGCTCTGCCAGCCCTTTGGCTGGGATTTTGCTGTAGGTACGTCCTGTCCAGGACTGCTTGGAGTTTGCAGGTGGGATCCATCCCAGACATATTTTTGGGGCACGCTTGGTCACAAGCCTTTGCAGGAGCTGGAGTTGACAGCTCCTGTGGTCTGCCCCTGGCATCCCCCCAGGACTCAGCAGCTTCAGGGATTTTACACCCCCCTGAGCAGCTTTGTTGGGAATAGAAGGCAATCCCCACCTCACCAGGAGCAGCTGCTTCCCCCTAATATGTGGATTTAGTTGTAGGGTGGATGGATTAATTTTTGGTGGACCAAAATTTTGATTCTGAGGGCAATTTGATTTTTGGAATTTTTTTTTTCATGGAAATAGGGATCTTGGAATGAAGAGCAGAGAGTTCAGAGCATCTTTATTGAAGTGTCCCTTCCTCAGATCCTTGTGGTGATGGCTCTGTTTGGGACCACACTTGATCAGCTGGGATTGACTTAAAATCAGGCTGGGAAAAGCCTTGCAGGAGCATCCATTGGAAAGAGAGGCTTCTGGGTAAAGCCAAGGACAACTTTTGCATGGGGGACAATTTCCCAGCAGGTGAAAATTGGAGGAGGTAGAACTGTGGAATCACAGAACCATTTGGGTTGGAAAAGCCCTCTGAGACCATTGAGTCCAACCATTCCCCCAGCACTGGCAGGGCCACCACTGACCCATGTCCCCAAGTGCCACATCCACATGTTTTTTGTGCATGGAGGTGATGGGGTGCTACTTAGCTTGTGGCATTGGAAATAAGCCAGGAGACCACAGGTGGGAAGGGATGTGGGATGTCCCCTGTCCCATGGCAGGTTGATAGGAGATTGAGATGCTGCCATGTGCAAGACATGGGCAGATAGTGATAGGACAATGGTTTTAAACTAAAAGAGGAGAGACTTAGATTAGATTTTAGGAAGAAATTCTTCCCTGGGAGGGTGGGCAGGCCCTGGCACAGGTTGGACAGGGAAGCTGTGGCTGCCCCTGGATCCCTGGGAGTGTCCAAGGCCAGGTTGGACAGGGCTTGGAGCAACCTGGGCTGGTGGAAGGTGTCCCTGCCCATGGAACTGGATGCTCTTTAAGGTTCCTTCCAACCCAAACCATTCCATGATTCTGTAATTTGAGAGGATTCAAATGGGAGCTCATGTAATGGACAACATCAAGGGTCTCTGGATGTGAAGAGCCACCACTGCAACATCCAGCAGATGGGGAGACCAGAGCTCTTCTAATGACTTAACACTTGTGGAGCTGAGGACACCAAATTCTGGACCCAACACACGCTTCTGGTGACCCTCCTGTCTCAGATAGTGCACAGAGTGAGTTTAGGTCACAAGTGTGTGTTATTTGTATAATTTCTATCTATATTTAAAAACAAAACAAGGAAAATAAATCCCATAGAGCCTCTGCAGTCCTGTTCTCTTGGTTACCATGGTCCCCAGGCTGGAGGGGCTGGGTAATTTGCCTCTTCTACCTCTGAAAAATCCATGGAAGTGTTGTCCAGTGCCTGCTCTCGTTGTGCTCTGAGGAGAGGCAGAAGCTGAGGCAACTCCTCTGAAGTTGTCTTTAAGCTGGGAGGGAGGAAAGTCCCCACCCTTTGCACCAAATGTGAATTTACCTTGTGCAAGTACGGGCAGAGCCTGGACTCCTGATACCATCCCACAGGGATGTAAACACAGGGAGCCAGCCAAGGCTTCCCTGGAGCTGGCTGAGCCTGGCTGGGAGAACAAGGAGAAGGAACTGCTGAGTGCATCAGCAGTCACACAGAAGGGCTCTCCTCTAATCCTCCCTCCAGAGGGTTTTTTGGCCGAGGTCTTGGCCTTTCTCAAAGCTCTGTGGTTACAGGAACTTGCTGAGTCAGTGATTCCTGGCCATGGGTCATTTACAGGATCACAAAATATTCTCAGTTGGAAGGAACCCACAAGGATCTTTGAGTCCAACCCTTAAATGAGTGGCCCATCCTGAGACTGAACCCACATCCTTGGCACTATTAGCACCAGGCTCTAAGCCCTTGAGCTAATCTCAGGCTAATAGGTTTCTTCCTCTTTCTGAACCTCCACAGAGGACACAGGCACCAAACACATGGAAAACTTGCTGTGCTGGCAGCAGGATGATGAGATGCTCACCCCAACCACCTGAGCTGAGATTCTGGATCTGTCTTTACCTCCCAATGAGGGCTTGTAGCCCCCCATGCCACCACCACCCCTTGCACCAAACTGGAGTGAGAAGGGACTTCCTAAAGCACCTGCAGACAACAACTGTGGTGCTCCTGCAGAGCTTCTCCAGCCCTGGCAGCCGTGGAGGGGAGCAGATTTTTTTGGGGAAGTTGGCATCGGTGTCAGAGAGGGACTCAGATATTTTCATGGCTGAGCAGGTGGGAAGTGGCAGCGCTGGGTTTGCAATCTGAGCTTGGGCAGAGTAACCCAGATTTCTCACCACCCTGTGGGAAATGATCCCAGGAGAAGTCCTAAGCCTGTAACAGGAGAAGGCTAGCTCCTTATTGGACTTAAATCAGGTAGAAGAGGCTGTGGGTGAGGAGGGAGAGGTGGGATCCTCCACTGGAGCTGTAATTAAAGTGGTTCTCCAGGGACAGAGTAGATGAGGAGGTGATCAAGCTGGGCAAGAAAGTGAGAGAAGAGGCAAGATCCTAGCTGCACCCCAAAATCCTCCAGTGGTCTCAGAGCAACAACACCTAGGAGCCCCCTGGCCCAGCTGAATCCCTTTGCCTCAGTTTTCCCAGGCATAAAATATGGATGAAAACCCTTGAGGGTGATTTCTTGCTCCTGGGTTGGCTGGGGGCTCCAGTGACAGGAGGGTGGGCTGATGCTCACGGTGTTTTCTGTGCTCTGCTATGAAATCCTCCTCAAACACCTTCTCCATCAGGAGAGATCCCAGGCCACAAGCACCTTCCAGAATGGAAGACATTCCAAGAAAGGAATGTCCTCCCACTCTGGTGGCAGGTCTCAGAGGGCAGGTCTCAGAGGGCAGGTGTGGCATCAGGTCTTTGCCCATAAACCCTCGGTGTTTACTCTCCGGATAAATGGGAAGACAGGAAGAACCAGGACTCAGCAACTGGAGTAATTTCTGGGCACAGGGAGAGCATCCACACCCCTGACTGTCCCTGCCTGTCGCCAGGCTAATTGGGGAGGTGATGCCTCACCAGATCTCCTCTTCCTGGGCAGTGCTGGGGGCAGCCCAGATAAGCTGCTGCCTCCTTGGTGCTTGAGCCTGCCACAGCAGTGTTTATTCCTGAGGTTCGTGACATCCTGGAAGTGAACTAATCCTCTTCTGATAGCTGGGGAAACCGAGGCACAGCCCGCTGGGGTGACGTGCTCTCTCTGGGGACACCCACCTGTGAGATGTTGTCCCTCTCAGGGCACCAAGTGATGCTTTTTCATGTTGCCCTTGGGAATAGAGGGGGAAAGATCAGCAGCTGACATGGGAAATGTGTGGGACACCATCACATGAGGAAGAGAGAGCGGGAAGCTCTGGAAAACACTGCTGCTCCCCAAAAATTGGAGGATTCATGATCAGGGCTTTGGCTTGGGCTGGAGAGGATTATCACCTCTGCAGAACAGGGCTGGGAGACCTGCAGCTCAATACGAAGTTGTCCTGAGGCCTTGGGAGAGGCCAGTGCCACCAGCTTGACCCCAAAATCTTGGGAGGTGTCCTCACATTTTTGAGGCTGGTGTTGGGCAGTGGCTTGGGTGACCAAAGCCCACCCTGAGCCTGGGTGTGGGAGCAGAGCCACCCTCCTTGGGGGACTCCAGAAGATGCTCTTCCCTGTCTGTCCCACCAGCCCCAGGCAGAGCCACAAATGCTCATGGTGCCATTCCAGCCACTGGATTTTCCATAGGGCAGCAGGAATTTTTGAGCTGAGCGTCTTTGGGATTATTTACAATCTATGGAGCAAGCTGGTCCATCAGAGGAGGTTCCTGACTCCATTCACATAGCTGATGCCCTTTTTTGTGCACGGGTGAGGAGCATTTGACCTGGGCAGTGCTTCCTATGCCTCTGGCTGGATGCCTTTCCCATAAATCTGGGGCAGGTCACATCCAGCTGGCAAGCTGGTAGGGAGCTTTGACTCAGCTGGACTTGGCTCCCGCTCTGAAACTTCATCCCAGTCCCTGGTGAAAACCTACCCTTCACGCTGGAGGAATTTGCTGCATGAACCTCAGATCTTGCTGGATCTTTTTATAACTTTATTTGGGTGGAAAATGCTGAGCCACCATGTGGAAATTCCCACTGGAGAGAAAAAGGGGTCTGGATGCTCAGCTGGATGATCCATGTGAGGGTGGCAGGGGGCACCAAGCTGGGCACCCCTCTGAAGGCACCACAGGGTGGGGGACCAGCAGTGCTTCTGCTACCACCTGCCCCTTCCCATGGAGGGGAATCACCTCATCCCAAGGGCCAACAGCTCCATGCTGTGCCTGTGCCAGGCTGGAGGCCACTGGCATGGCTGCAAGGAGGGAGGCAGGGAGCAGAGAGATGGAATTTGGGGGATCTATTTCCATGTCTGCCCTTGATGCAGCACGAAGCCCTGGACACCCCCAGGTGTTATGCAACTGCTTGGCATCAAAGCACTGTCGTCAGAGCCTTTAATTAGCATGGAAAAGTGTTTCAGGGATGCTGTGGGTGGATTCTGTGCCACTGGGTCCCCCCTCCAGAGCTGGGATACATCCTGGGAAGGGTGAGGTATCCCTGTGACCCTCTGGCCCTCTAAATCACCCAAGAGCTGGTACAGGTGGCCAAAACAGAGTCCCCATTTGTGTGGGGCACTTAAAGGAGCTTTATTTCTTTTTTTCCCCACAGTCTCTGATGTTTGTCTTGGGGATTCCCAGAACCAACAGCAGGTCTTTGCATTTTGTGGATAACACTAAATTGGGGAGCAGGGCATCCATTCAGCAGGATGAGGCCAACAGAACCCTCCTGAACTCCAGCAGAGGCAAATGTCACATCTGCAGAGCAGGACCTGGGATCACTGCAGGACCAGGTGTGGAGTCCATATCCCAGTTTGGGCTCCCCAGTCCGAGAGGGACCTTGGTGTACTGGGACCAGCCCAGCAGATCCACCAGGCTGGCTGGGATGTGCTTGGCATAGCTGGGTCTGTCTTGCTGGGAGGAAAGGGGAGAGCCAGAGGTGACCTCAGCTGGGAAAAGATGCCACTATTGCTGCCAGCAGTCACTGTAAGGAAACAGGAGTAAATTCTATCTATTTGCATACTGGGACCTATTTGCATATTGAGATAATTAATTCTTCCTGGTGTCCTGGTTCTTTTGCTCAAGCCCATGAGGAAATGAAGATTTTCTTCCCTACTTACCCTTGCCCCACTGGGAAGAATTCAATCCCAGGGGAGTGAGGACATGGGATCCCCGTGGATCATTGAGGATTACCCGCTCTGTGTCTTCATCAGGGTGATGTACACCCATGAACAGGCACACACAGCCTCAAGTCTCACCACACTCACAACTGTGACCTTATTTCGAGACAACTAATGATGTTTTATTCCCCAATGCATCCTTCTTCAAAGCTCATCCAATTCTGCAGCTCAGCTTGCCTGTTATGCTTCCTCATGAGGGGGAATATTCCTTCAAGCTGTGGCTCAGACAGGATATTTTTGGCATAATTGGGGTTTTGCTTTGGCATTCATCATTGCTAGTTATTTGCCTTGAAAATTCCCTGGAAGTGTCCTGAGGGAGTGGTGGGGTTGAGGTGCTGGGCTGCCTCCATCTCTCCAGCAGCTGATCAAGCTCCTGCTTTCTGCTGGAAATTGTGGCCCCATGGAGAGCCCAGAGGGTCATGGCTCTGGTCAAACCATCAGATGGTGGATGCAGGAAAACCATGGAGGTGCCAGGGACTCCCTGATGATGTGGCTCTGACCATCCCGTGGTCACAAATACTGGGAAGGAGGGAAGGCAGTAACATCTGGAAATGCACCAGGAAACTCAACAAAACACCCACCCACGCTTGTCCCGAGGGGACCAGGGGACACGTAGGGGCTGATCCCCTGCAAATCCCAATTAGTGGTCTCTGAAGGGGCTGCCTTTGCTTGGGATGCGAAGCAGAGCTGAGGGCTGGGGGATTCTGGAGTGATTTGGAACAGCCCACAGTACTGATGGGATCCCCATCCCTGCACAGCCGCTTCCCAAAGCTGGATCCGATGATTCCCAGCGTGTGGCGGGTGGCCTGGGACATTGCCATCCTCTAGTGGCTGTATCCAGAAGCACAGGAGTGCTGCTGGTGTGGAGGAGAAGTCTCCTCCACAAGCACCATGAAGGGCATGTGGCTCTTCCCTGGGGAACCAGAGTGTGGGGTTGGGAGGACATCCATGGATGTTCCCCTTCCCTCTTCCTCCATCCGCAGCAAAGGTCAAGGGCAGGTTTTCTTGCTGGAAAAGGGCTCTGTGTGCTTTGGGAACCTGTGTTTAAAACTCTGCTTTGTCAGTGACACCAAGCTCCTCCCTGGACCTCAAGTCTTTGGTCTGACCCTTCAAGGAGGGGTGGATTTGGGGGCGACTTCAGTCATCCAGATAAATTCCTGGGGGCTGTCTGGAATGAGGAGCTGTGTTAGATGTAAATATGAGATCCAGTCTTTGGGAAATTCATGCCATTTGTAGGTTGTGGTTTTAGCACCTCCCACCCTTAATTCAGCCCCATCTTCAAGGATTTCTTGACTTGAACCTACTGCTTGGACATGCAACTGTGTGGAGGTTGTGCAGTGTTGGGGAGGACAGAAAACTCCCTTGTTTTCTCTTCAGTGAGGGATATGGGACCAGGAGGAGCTCCCAGGATGGCTTGTGTGGGAGATGAGGAGGTAAAAGGGGTGACTTTACCATCCCTGTGTAAATCATAGAATCACAGAATACCCTGAGTTGGAAGGACACACAAGGATCATTGAGTCCAGATCCTGGTCCCTGAAGAGGACAACTCCAAAAATCCCACCATGCCCCTGAGAGCATTGTCCAAACACTTCTTGAGCTCTGGCAGGTTGCTGCTGTGATCCCTTCCCGGGGGAAGCATCTCTGGAGGGCCATGTCTGGGGTGGCTTTTGGGGTCCATCAGTCAAGCCACGCTCTGCAGAGAACACCAACTCAGGGCAGTGATGGGAGCAAGAGTGGTGGGAGCAACAGGAGAGGAAAGAGATAACCACAGAAGGGAGCTCTAAAGCTAATTCATAAATACATACTTTTCAAAAAACACCCAAAATGGGGTCAGGCCCTGAGCCAAATCTCAAAATCCTGATGGGAACATGAGCATCACAGGGCCTGGGACATGCCTGGCACAGGATATTTACTTGGAATCCTGGGAGCCCCGTTCCCCCTGCCTTCCTTCCTCTCCCAGACATGGTCCCTTCTCTCCACAGGATTTCCTGCAGGGATGGATGCAGCTGTCCCAGCTACAGATCTCACTCCCTGATGGAGAGGGATAGGGGAATTGGGAGAAGAAGGGATGGGGGATTGCCCATGGAGTTCCAGAATGGTTTGGATCGGATGGGACTTTATGGATCATCTGGTTCTAATGAAGTGAATGCTTTTCACTACTCCAGGTTGCTTCAAGTCCCTTCCAACCTGGCCTTGCATGGATGTGTTGCCAAATATCCTTCAGATGTGTTTTTTGGGATCTGACCCTACTTCTGTATCACTCCCCTATCCCAGAGTACAAAGGTTTGAAATCTCACTCAATTCTTGGAATTTAGTTTTGAAATACAGCTTCAAATTGTAGTTGAAATCCATCTCTTTGCACAATAAACTGAATTTTTGTTGCATTGCATCTCGCACAAGGTGATCCTGGTCCAGGGAAGGAAGGCTGAGGGACTAAAGTAACAAAATCAATTAATAAAAAAGTTGTCATAGCAATTAATTCAGAAAAATACATGGGGGGTACAGATAATTTGGGCTGCTGGCTGAGAAACCTGGTGCTTTTTCTTACTGCCCTGACTTGTGTGAGTGCAAGAAAAATGCCTGGTCCATTCAGCTGCACAGAGGAGACAGAAAAGATGGTTCAAAAGCAAGAAAACAGACAAAACCCCCTCCAGATGAGACGCTTTAACATGCCAAAAATCCCTGAGTCAGTGTTCCTGAGGTCTGAACGTGCTGGCCCATCCGTGCTGCTGATCCCAAATGAGATGTAAATATTCCTGGCCAGAGCAGAGCTCCAGGTCGTTCACAGCTTTTGCTGCCTCTGCAGTTCCGACCTTTTGTGGTTTCGATGGAAATCTGCTTCCCTCCAGCTGCCTGTCGCTGGATTGCATCTCCAGCTGCAATTCCCACCGGAGCCCCAGCTCTGCCCAGAGCCAGCCCAGAGCTCTGCAGGGAGGTTTCTGTGGGACTTCAGGGGCTGAGCTGGCTGGACATCCCAGCTCAGGCCGTGCCATTTGGGATGTGTATCCCAATGAGGTGGTTTTATCAGGGGGTTGTGAGTCACAATCCTGCTTTTCCCAAGGCAAAGAGAGATGCTTTGTGCCTTTGTGCCTTTGAAGGAAGCTACTGGTGCAGAGCTTTGTTTCTGGAATTAAATTGGTTGCACTGTGCCCTTGCTAGATCCTAAAACATCCCTTTTTTCCCAGAAATAGGCTTGTCCTGCTGTAGATGCCTCTTCCATGGTCCAAGCACTGAAAGGCCACAAGTGATTTCCCTGTGGTTCCACGTGGGGCTCAGAGAAGGCCTCACCTCTGGGGATGTCCCTGGTGCCCCAGGAGCTGCTCATGGTCTGGAGAACACCAAGGGCTCCTGTAGATACCACAAATGGATTAGTTTGCACCCCCACCCCTCCTCCCAGTGAGATGACAACCAATGGCACCATTTCTGATGCCCATGGAGAAGGGGCTGAGAGGACCTTCTCTGACTGAGGTTGTGCTTGTAGGGCTTTATCTGAGCATGTGGAGAGTACCTTGTCCTTTGTCTGAGAGGGAAATGGGCTTCTCTGGGGTTTTTTCCCCCTTTTGATCCATCCATCCATCCATCCATCCATCTCTCCATTCTGGTGCCCCAGAGGTGCTGCCTAAAGGGAGAGCTGGGATCTATCATTAGCCTGCTCCTTGTTTTTTCCAAGACTTTGCCTTTAATTAGTGATAACTCTGCCAGACTCTACTCTTTCTTTTTTCCTCCAGGCTGGCTGGCTGCCTCCAGGCTGAAATGTTTTTGGAAGATGTCAGCTAAAATAGTTCAGCATTTTGCAAGAATTAGATTAGGAGGAAAAAACCAAACATTTTATCCCAGTTGGGTGGGAAGTTTCCAGCTGTTTTCTGTAGCCATTTCGTCCCTCGTGCATCAGAGGGGGCCCTGAAAGCCAAAGCAGGGGGAAGATCCTTGAATTCACTAAAGCAGCAGTGCTTGCCAAGGATGGGTCTGTCCTTGAGCAGATCTCATCCTAGTCTGGCAGCAACTTGTCTCTGTTGGCCCTGAGCGTGCTGTGACCTCCTCCTGACACAGCAAGGCTGCTCCTTCCTGCGATGTTCCACCAGGGAAAAGGGAGAAAGGGCTGCTGGAGGATGCCCTGAAGCTCTTTCCATCTTCGTGAGATCCCTTATCACTCCCAGATATGCACTGTGTGCATTCTGAGGACCCAGTGCTCCTTCCCTCCCTAAGGTTCAATCCAGCGGAGGTGAAATTGCTCTCTAGGGAAGGCCATGGGACACCTGGGACATCCCTGTGGGGCTGGTAGATTTAGCAGAGGAGCTTCAAGATGCTGGAGCTACCCTGGAATAGCAGGTGGGATACCCCAATCCAACACTTTTGGCCCACTACACAATTCAGCCAAGCCCTGACATCCTGATCCGTGTCCTGTAGTGGTAGGATGGGATTGTAATGCTATGCCAGGATGAGTTGAGAGTGTGTGACCCTCCCTGGAGCACCTGGGTCTACATTTTGCCTCCTTTTTTACTCTATGAAAACATTTTGTTTCTCATGGAAATGGTGTGTTGGTGCATGAGAGGTTGGAGATGCCCCATCCCAGAAACCCCCCGTGCCCTGGGCTGGTACCCCAGCGTGGGCAGCAGGGCAGGCAGGGGGGATTGTGCCCCTGTGCCCCCTCAGGTGAGACCCCCCTGCAGAGCTGCCCCCAGCCCTGGGAACAACAGCACAAGGACGTGGAGCTGCTGGAGAGAGTCCAGAGGAGGGGCTGGAGATGCTGCAGGGCTGGAGCCCCTCTGCTCTGGAGCCAGGCTGGGAGAGCTGGGGGGGTCACCTGGAGAAGAGAAGGCTCCAGGGACACCTGAGAGCCCCTTTTGGTGCCTGAAGGGGCTCCAGGAGAGCTGGAGAGGGACTGGGGACAAGGCGTGGAGGGACAGGACACAGGGAATGGCTTCCCAGTGCCAGAGGGCAGGGCTGGCTGGGAGATTGGGTGAGGGTGGTGATGCACTGGCAGAAGTTTCCCGGAGAAGCTGTGGCTGCCCCTGGATCCCTGGACGTGTCCAAGGCCAGGTTGGACAGGGCTTGGAGCACCCTGGGCTGGTGGAAGGTGTCCCTGCCCATGGCAGGGGTGGAATAAGAAGAGTTTTAAAGGTCCTTTTCAACACAACCCAGAACATGTTTCTCTGATTCTATGAAGCCACCCCACTCTGGTCCTTGTAGGGTGCTGGGGATTCCACAGGGACACTGGAGGACAAGGGAAAGTCCCAGACTTGTGGCCACTCCTCCTGTGCCCTCTGTCACAGGACGTCTCGTGTGACACTTCTGGGTTGACCCCCAGTGTCTGTCCCTGTGCCCTCCACCACGAGGGGCTCGTGCTCTGCAGGGTGTGCAGACAGCTGTGCAAACAACCCATCCCACCTTCAGCCTGCACTGAAAAATCAAAGGCAACTCTGGGGCTGACTCAAACAAAGTAAATAAAGAGAACAACCCTCTCCACTGCAAACACGGACTGGAAAACAAACAAAAAATAAATAATAAAAAAAAGGAAATCTGACCCAAACCAAAAGAGTTGTTTTGCTTTTGTTTCTAGCCCTGGCTCTGTTTTGATTTAGTGCTGCTGGTGTGAATGAGCTGTGGCAGATGTTGACTTTTTTGTCATCTGTTGTGTATTTTTTCTTCTGTTATTTTTATCTGACCAGAGTGATTTGCCAAATTCATGAGTTCTTCAGGCCACTCAAATCCACTTTTTTTTTTCAGTGGAAAAGGCAGTCTGGGCCAGACCCCCTTAAAGGAGGGTGCAGTGCCTCACGTAGGACATTTGTGCAGGCACAGACTTGTAGTGTTCTCTTAGCTCTTGGCCTTCCAGATGCTGCTCTGGAAGGGTGTGCATGTCCCTTTGGTCCTCTGACATGTCACCCAGGCGGTGACCTGAGCTTCTCCATGGTCCAGATGTCCCTGCATCCCACTGTTGGCACTGCCAGGCTTTGTGATTCTTCTTTATTCAACCCATTTTGGTGCCCAGGAGGTGACACATCACAGGGCCTGAGGACTGACCTCCCCCTCCTCTTCAGATGACCCCAATGAAAGAGGACTTGAGATAAGGTGGAAAAGGTGGGCCAGGGTGGTTTCCAGTGACATTTCTGTGCTGTAGGATAAAAAATACACCTGGGCCTTGCTAATGTGTAATCAGGTCTGGATCAAACCGTGGTCATTTCAGTTGGCAGCTGACCTGAAGGAAGGAAGAAAGGAAAGGAGGAAGGAAGGAAGAGGATCTGGTGACAGGAGTGAACTCCTGAAGCTGGGCCATGGCATTTGGGCTGACCTTAATTAGGCTGGACCTTCCTTTGGCGAGAGGAATGAAATCCTTGAGACAGACTTTGACTCAGACTTGGCTGAGATGTGGATCTTGGCGTTTCTCGAACTGATTGTGAGGTTCATAGAACCACAAAATCATTCAGGTTGGAAAAGCCCCCTGAGATCCAACCATTCCCCCAGCACTGCCAAGGCCACCACTGACCCGTGTCCCCAAGTGCCACATCCACATGGCTTTTAAATCACTCCAGGGATGGGGAATCCACCACTGCCCTGGACAGCTGTGCCGGTGATTGACAACCCCATGAAGAATTTTTTCCTAATATCCAACCTAAATATCTCCTGGCACAACCTGAGTTTGTTTCCTCTTGCCCTATCACTTGCTACCTGGGGCAGGAGACCAAACTCTGCTGAACCCTCTGGCAATGTGAGTAAGTTCAGACCCATATGTGGATCCCAGGATGTGGATCCTGGATCCAGATGTGGATTCCAGCTTCAGGAATTTGTGCCTTTCAGCTCTTTCTCTATATCAGGTCACACCACAGGCTCACAACCCCTGACAGGCTCAGGTTTTTACATGCAGGGTGAGAAGGGAGATGGAGAAGTCTTGTTGCTGGTGGCCTCCTTCTTCCTCCAGCCTTTCTGTCCCTAGGTTGTCCTGTGATGTTGGAGGCTTAGGAGGAGAAGTAAAGTGATGGGAAATGTGGAAAAAGTGTAGAATCACAGAATGGTTGGCATTGGAAAGGAGCTTAAAGCCCATCCAGTGCCACCCCCTGCCATGGGCAAGGACACCTTCCACCAGCCCAGGGTGCTCCAAGCCCCATCCAACCTGATCTTGGACACTCCCAGGGATCCAGGGGCAGCCACAGCTTCTCTGCCCAACCTGTGCCAGGGCCTGCCAACCCACACAACCAAAAATTTCTTCCTAATATCTCCTCTAAATATCTCCATTTTTAGTTTAAAACTGTTTCCCTTGTTCCATCACTATCTGCCTATGTAGAAAGTTGCTCTCCCTCTTTTTCACAACCCCCTTTTAGGTACTGGGAGGTGCTGGAAGGTCTCCCTGGAGCTTTCTCTTCTCCAGACTGAACAACCCCAAGCAGGACAGCAGCAGCTGAACAGAGGGGCTGTGGTGGATATGAAACACTCTCATGGAAAAGCACAAACCAAAACGAAACCACGCCTGGAGAGGACCTTGCAGCACACCCACCTTCCTGCCAGCCAGAAACGTGAGGTGAGGGGCAAGGAGAGGGTGGGAAAAAGGCCCTGGTTTGCTGGATATAGCCCTGACAGGGAGGGAAACTGAGGCAAAGTGCCCTGACTTGCTGGATGGCTTTACTGGGTGTTCTGGATGCCAAAGGATGTTCCCAGGGGAAGCTCCTCCCAGGCTTTGCTGCAGGGTTAGCAGGAACTCACAGGCATTTAAATAAACCCCAAGTGCTCCAGCAAGAGCAGAGGAAGCAGTTTCCCAGCATGGGGAGGCACAGCACAAGGGAGACATCGCATGGTTTGCTTTCCAGGGTCTCTCTTTGGGAAAAAACAACCAAATTTTGGGGCAGCAGCAGCAAGGTAGCAATTCTCCTGCAGGAGAAAACCACCCAGAGGCATGGATGGGATTCTTCTGCCATGAAACCTGATCGAAGCGTGCCCTCAGAGCCCAAGTGTGCCTGGGCTCTTGTTCCACGCTGCCGGGTAAACAGGATGTTGATATAATTAGCTTTCCTGTCACCAACCCTATAGTGGCTGTACAGTGGAAAAAACCCTCCTGGCAGCGCTGGGCCAGTGCCTTATGGAAAGGTACAGGGTCTGATTTCAGCTCCCTCCTTCCTTCTCCTTCCAAGCTGCAGGTGGGAGATCCCAGAGATCTCCTGCTTTGTTTCTACAACCCTTTCGCTTTCTCCCCATCCCTGTTTGAACCCAGGAGGTGGCAGAAAAGACACTTGGAGTCTTGGCAGAGGGGTAGAAGTTGGCTTGGGGCTTGATTTCTGCGAGGGTGGGTTTGGGCTGTCCTGGGCTCCCTCTGGAAATCTTCTCTGCCATGTGATGAGCTGCCTCCAGTCTCTGCTGCTGCTGGAGAGAAGGTGGAGTCTTGTGGGACAGAGGAGACCCCCACTCCCATTGCCAAGGATTTGTATGGGGATGCAGGGATGGTGGGAGTCAGGAAATACCCCTAACCTGGGAAAGAAAGACTGTGTGTCCTAAAGGAAACACTGAGCCTTGAATCTTCTTCCCCATGAAGTTAAAACACCCCAAACTGTTGATGTGGTGACTACTATAAATGCAACCATAATTATTGAAATATGAAATGAACCAGCGAAACAAAACCAGAAAACATCCTCCCCCCCTATAATGTTGCATTTTAGGAAGATGAAAAATGGGATGTTTGCAAAACCTCAACTCTTCCCCAACCACCTGAGCTGGGAAAGGCAATGAACCCTCCTGAGATACATATCTATACATTCTGTAGTTTTTCAGGGGAAGGAAGACAGGTCTGTCTGAATATTCCTGGTTGCCTGAAGCCTGGGGGCAGTGGGAAGAGCCCCGTGATGGGAAGGTTTGTGGAGGTGTGGGTTATGTCTTTTGCTTGTAGCTAGATGGGGTGGGAAAGGGACAAAACCAAGTGGGATCAAAGCTCCTGGCTGGCTCCAAAACTTGCTTTGGGTCAGAAAGAATTGTCCCAACCCTTAACATGAGACTGAGTGGAGACTTGGTTGGGTTTCAGCCCTGCAGGGTTTTATGTTCATGGTTCTCTTGCCATGGCAGGGCAGGGGCTGATACGAGCCAGGATTTCTCATGGATGAGAAGTGAGGAGCTTGAGACCTTGAGAAGGCTCTGGGGTCCTCGGTTTCTGCTGAGACATTTGGTTTCAAAGGATTTACTGCCCTCAGACCTGCTCCTTTCATGACCCCACCACGCTGGTCCATGCACAATGCCACGTCTTGCCTGGTTAGGGATGTGCAATGCTGGGATAAGCTCGCTCCTTCCCAGGCAGTGACACCTTCCCGAGGGGAACCGTGGAGCTAAACTGGTGACACTCCCAGCCCAGCTGTGCTGGTGGTCCAGAGGGTCTTGCTCCAGATCCTGCTCTGCCCTCTGCCCCATTGCTGATGGGAATGTGCTCTGTGTCCGAGGTGTGGCCAGTGCAGGCTGTGGGACTGCCAGGCCAGGGTGAGGGGCTGCTGCAGCCTGTCTGGGAGGGCTGGCCTGGCCTCGGGTCACCCCAGCACGATGGAAATAGCGTGGGTTGTGCTGTTGCTCTGCAGGATCCTCCTGCCTCGGGCTCAGCCCTGCCACAAGTCCTGCCCGTTCTCGAAACACGAGGAGCTGGTTGACCCTGACAACTCAGTGCTCTCCCTCTTCATTTCCCTCGCAGAGACATCCCTCAGGGTTTTCCCAAGCTCGGATAAAACCAGAGAGCCCTTGGATTACAAAACAGTGCTGCAGTCGCATCTTTGCCCTGTGCTATTTCCCTACTCCCTCCCTTAACTCCCCCCAGCATGGTCAGACCAGCTGGAGCCACTGGCACTAAAAAGACCTCTGGGATCCAGCAGCCACCCAAGTGGGCTCCCAGCCAGCCAGGACACTTGAGCTGGGCTCAGGAGCTGCGGGGCACAAGCAGCAGCCGAATTTTTTGGAGGTTCAGGCTGGGGTGACCCGGAGGCCACTGGAGGGGGGCTGTGCAGAGAGGCTTTGAAGAGCAGCAATGAGGGATCCAGATTGGGCAAACCTGATCTTCCAATTCCTGCACTGCCAGCACAAGTTTGTGTCCTTGTGGGTCTCCCCTTTCCTAGAGGTGAAAGTCTCCTGGGAGAACACGAGCTCCAAAAACTTCCTGAGCTTCTTCAGGTAAAACCTGGTGTCTCACCATCATCAGTGTGTCCTTCTGAAAGCAGGAGAGGTGCTCCTGCTCACAGTCCACCTTGGACAGTAATCTCCTGATGGCCAAATTCCTTACGTATTTGCTGGCCAAGCATTTTGCAGCATTCCCTGGAGGACAAAAGACATGCTAAGGCCCACACCACTGCTGGCTGCAACAGGAGAGGAGGGGGAGCCATCTCAGCTCCAAAGGATGCCTGTGAGGAAGGGGAGGGAGGTGGAAGAAGGCCTGTGACTGTAATAAAGTGCAAAATCTGACCCTAGCCTGAGATGGTGGCTTTCATCCTGGATTTGTAACTCCAGCAAGAAGAGCAGGAGAGTCTATGGAGTCTCCTGCAGCAGGAGACCAAATCCAGAGCCTGTTTGCCATGGAGGCCCTTGCTGAAAAGCCAGGACATTGCTGCTGGCCAAGATGCAGGACCAGGAGCAGTTCATACCACAAGGTACTCAATGTGACCTCATTTAATTTGGTTTTCTTCCAAATAAAGTGAGGATGTGCTGGTCTGGAGGACACTTCTCCCATCCTACTGGGACCAGTTTGAAGTTCCAGCTGGAAGGAATCTTGGCTGGTTGGAAACAGGGTTTGAGAGCACCTGAGAGGGTTCCTCCTTCCCCAGCAGGGCTGAGTCCAGACATCACTACCATTTCCACCCATTCCTTTTGCCTTCCTGAAGCACAGGGGCCACACAAGTGTTTGGTGCTTGCAGGTAGCCCTGGGTCACCAGGACACCATGGCAGGCAGGGATCAGGGAGCTGGAAGGCAGATGGATGGAGAATTCCTTCCCAAAGGCCATATCCCTCTCTTGGGGTGGGAAGGCACAGTGTGGAGGAAGAGAAGAGGTTTCCACAAGAAGGCTGGTGAGTTGGGTGCTGCCAGATGGGTGCTGGTGGGTTACAGAAGTTATCTTGAAGAGCTTTCAGTGCATCATCTCCAGAACATCCTGATGAAGAAGGAAGCTCCATGTCTGTGCTGCAGAGTCTTGCTGGGGCTGTTGAAGATGAACTCAAGTGTCCTTAGAAGGGATCAGGTTCCTCCTTCCCTCTCATCCCATCCACTGTCCGTGGAAACCAGAGGCACCAGACAAGGTTCCACTAGACCAGATTGCTCCAAGCCCTGTCCAACCTGGCCTTGGACATTTCCAGGGATGGAGAGTCCACCTTACAGCTCAAAAGAGGGCTTGGGTTAGGTGATGGGGAGCTGATGTCCCTGGGATGTGAATTCACAACTCATCTCAGTGCCTTGAAGACTCCTGGGACAGTTCACACTGCCTTTGTGAATCAGTAAAAGAGTTTTTCTCACTCTAGGTCTCCATTGCTGTCTGACACAACCAAGGTCTTCTGAAGGACTGCCCAGCCCCTTGGCAGCAAGGTCACAGCCCACGATCCTTCCTGTGGACTCGGAAGCTTCACATGGATGCTTGCATGGGAACTGGCCTTTCCTAAAGCCGAATTTAGAATCAGTTTTTAGTGTAAATGCATAAAAAGAAGACGTCCTTCCTTCCTTGGGTGGGACTCTTTCCCTTCCATGCCTTTGTGTGCTCGTGGGTATTCCTGTTCACAGGAGATAATAATCCCAGAGCCATCGCCTGGTGTCACAGCAGGGTGATTTCCCAGTTGGGCTCCAGTAAAAACAGGCCCTTTGGAGCATTAAATGCCAGGAGACCCAGGCTCCTGAACTTCCAGCTGCATTACCCACTGATTAGGTGATTCCATCACTTGGAAGGGTGGCAGGGAGGTGACAGAGTCTTGGGGGCTGCTCTTCTGGGCTGAGGTGGCTTGAGGGTCTCAAACAGTTCACTGAGCAGGCACTGTGTGAGCCCTGGCATTGGAAGGGGGTGATGCTGAAGGGAACCACCCCTGAAATATCTGAGATCAGCAGGAAACATGAATGAGAGTGTTTACAGCATGTGAAAACAAAGTACGTGGGCATTTCTGAGAGCTTCTGGTGGCCCTTTTGCAGTTTGTGTCACCTTCATAGCTCAGTTGCCTTTGCTGGGATGTTCCACTCATGTTGGCTGCATGGAGAGCTGCAGGTCCCCAGGAATAAGCTCCTTCAGCTCTCCACATGCAGGTGTCTTCTCCCACCACAGACATCCTTAGTGTCAGGGCTCTGAAGGCACAAATCAGCCTTCATGGACATGACCAGCCTCACCTGGAGCCTCCACCCCACCCATGGGCCCTGGAGCTCTATTTAAGCTCAGCCTGGGGTAGTTGGGCCCTGTTTGAGGTGTTTGGGAAGAGTGGGGGTCCTCAGCTTGCCTATATTCTTTTTAGTTCTCTTCATGTTTCTTGAATGTCTTTTGGTCTTGACTGAAGCACAAGAACCTCCAGTACCTCGTGGTCCTTGTTTACTGGCCCCAAACAACTCTGTGCCAGCATTTCCAGGTGTGTGTGCAGGAACCAGGAGTGGTATTTGGCTTATGGATTGAAGTGCTCATGGTCAGAAGTACCAACATGCAGGGTTTGGATGCCCCAAGGTAGGTGTGTTGCTGTTTGAGATGCCTGAGAGAATCCCAAACTTCCATGGAGTGCTGGCTGGGGCAAGGTAGAACTTCTTGATAATCTTAGAGGTCTTTTCCAACCTTAACACTTCTGTGATTCTCCTTTCTTGCCCAGCAAGGTGGGGAGATGGGCATAAAGTTTCTCCAAGGGTGCAAAATGTCTGAGCAATTTGTTGTTCCAGCCAGACAAGATCCAGCTCAAACTCCAGACTGGTCCTGCTGGGATGAGGTGGGGAGTGGGAGAAGAGCATCCTCCCAACTAGCATATTCCCAGTACCTTTTTGATTCTCACAGTTGTTGCCCTTCACTGTGTTGCTGTTATCTTGCTCCCTGTGTCCATGGGGTGATGCTGCCTTGTCCCTCTTGGGCTTTGCTTGGTGGCACATTGTCCTCTCCTCCCATTCCTTGTGGACTCCACTCCCTGACTGCAGCAGGATGGCAGATCCTGCTTTGGGCTGGCTGTGCTGCAAGGTGAGGATACAGTGGGATATGGATCCATTGCCATTGGGGGTTGGAACTGAGTGATTTTTACAGGCTCTTCCAACCCAAAACACTCTATGGTTGCGTCTTGCTCCTTGTAGCTGAGGCTCAGCCTACCAACCTCTCTGCCCTGGTCATGCCTACATCCTGCATCTTCTCAAGGTCCTGCTGAGGTGTTCTTTCTGCTCCAGCATCCCAAGTGTTGTAAAATCCAGCTGCTTGGTCTGCTCTGTGACTCACAGTGTCCCAAAACGAGAGAGCAGCCAAGGGAGTCTGTCCAGAAAACTCCCTCCTTCCTCCAAGGGGTGGGATCACAAGCACTGAGACTTGGCAAGTTATCACCTGGAGCTGAACCAGGGCCATGCTCCTGTCACCAGCCACCCTTGGCACAGCTGGCAGTGCCCCTGGGGATTCCCGGGGTGGTGACATCAGTTCTGGGTTTGTCATACAAGCCAGCTCAGCTGAATGCTGCCTGCTCTGGGATCAAGTTCCTGAGAACGGCACGTAGCTCAAAATGTAGATGCTTTAAAAGCCAGAAAATAACTCCCTAGAACTCTTTAAAGTATTAGAAAGCAAAAAGCAGTCATTTATTACAGCATGGGAATATTTTCCAAAGTGTGCATCCCAAACTGCAGAGGTGTTCCAACTTTATGCTATCATTAATTAGGACATTTGGACATTACCTCATCTGTTACACCCACTTCCAAAACCCTCCCTCCCACACTCCCACCTTCCCCCCACCCCTGACACTCCTCAAATGGAGCCAGAGGTCTTGAAGACCCTTTATCTTCATCTTGTTTCTTGGTCTTTGGCACGGCAGCAAAACTCCTGGAATGGTTTCAAGGCTTCTGAGCAGCTCTGACTCCTTGTATCAAGTGTTATATCTCTCTTTCTCAGGACATTTTCACAGATAGAGAGCTCTTCACCTCATTAAAATCCCTTGCCTGTTGAAATTCTTAACAAAGAATGTTAAACAGCACTTTTGGAAGCCTTGTACAAAGGTACTTAGCAAGCTAAAAGTACTAATGAGCTGGACAATATTGATTTATTACAGGTTTTGAGGCATGGCTGTAGCTGTTGGATATGAGCACTGAGGAGTCAGATGTTTGCAGCAAGGCAGGCAGCAAATCCAGGGATTGAGAGGAATGGGAGAACCATCTCTGAGTGCCCCAGAGCATCATCCAAACCCTCCTGCAGCTCTGGCAGCCTTGGGGCCGTGCCCACTGCCCTGGGGAGCCTGGGCAGTGCCCACCACCCTCTGGGGGAAGAGCCTTTGGCTGAGATCCCCCTGACCCTGCCCTGGCCCAGCTCCAGCCCTTCCCTGGATGTTGTCCCTGTCACACAGAGCAGAGATTGGAGCTGCCCCTCCCCAGGAAGCTCCAAACCCTGATGAGTCTCCCCTCAGCCTCTTCTTCTCCAGGAACCTCAGCCTCTTTGTGTGCCCTCCACTTTAGACCCTTCATCATCTTTACATCCCTCCTTTGGATCTCTAACAGCTTTACAAGCTTATATATTTCTATATTCATATCCTGCCTTTCAGGCAGCCCTCCCAGATCCTTCCCCTCTCTCCTGCCTTACACCACTGAGGATTTGTCCTTCCCTGCCCATTTCAGCTGATTTAGTGTCACAGTAGCAGAGGTGGCCACAGCATTTGCAGCTTTAAGACTTTGGAAAGCAGCTGTCCTTATCTTTAATACCCTCTCCCTCATGTATGACACTGTTCCTCAAACAGAACAATTTCCTCATGGAAGTCTCCAGGTCCTGTTCTCCTATAACATGGATCAGATCAGCCCAGTCCCAGAGCTGCTTTGCCCCAGGAAGGTCACACAGGTACAGGTATGTGAGCTGCTGTGTGTCCAGGCATCCAGGGTGAGGAGGGAATGTTCCCCTAATCAAAGCATTCCAACATTTTAAGGTCAGCATCTTTATTGTATCTTAATGTAAATTTTTTCCCCCCTGAGTGTGAATAATGTGATGAAGCTGAAACACACCTGAAGGAGTTATCCCAGCAGGAGAACTCTTTCTAATCATTTGAGACTGGAGTTAGTTTCTGAGGAAGGTATTTCACAGAATCACAGGGTGGGTTGGAAGGGACCTTAAAGACCATCTTGTTCCCATCCCCTGCCATGGGCAGGGACATCTTCCACTAGATCAGGTTGCTCAGAGTCCCATCAGACCTGGCCTTGATTTCCACAAGAAATCAGCTATAAGTAATGAAATCTAATACCTTAAAATCTTCAGGAATACTTTCAGCAATGAGTTCCACGGATAAACAGCATGTTGTAAATAAACCCCTTTTCCCCCCCAAATAGCAGATTTTTTTTTTCCCATTTACCTCCCAGGACAAATTTAGGGAGATCTAACATTTCTGTCTTCCTCTGCTGACTGGCCTTTCCTAGTCTGGAGAACCTGGCTGCTCTCAAACTGTAGAAGGCTTTTGTTTTGGAGCCTCTTGGTCTGCTGGGAACAAATTTTTCCCAATATACAAACTAAACCTCTCCTGGTACAACTTGAGGCTGTTCCCTCTCCTCCTGTCCCTGTTCCCTGGATTATCTCCCCCCTCCTGGCAGGGACTTGCAGAGCCAGAAGGTCCCCCCTGAGCCTCCTTTTCTCCAGGCTGAGCCCCCCCAGCTCCCTCAGCCCCTCCTGCTGCTCCAGCCCCTTCCCAGCTCCCTTCCCTTCCCAGGACACGCTCCAGCCTCTCAGTGTGATCTCAGCTGGTGATCATCTTTCCCTGCCCCGAAGCGTGAGGGCTGTGAGATGCTGCAGCTGCCTCTGAGCCGGAGTGACAGCTGATGCTGCTTGTGGAGATACCAAAATACCTCATCCTTTGTTGGAAATCATCACCCACGGTGTCATCGCGAAGGTGGAGATCAAAAGAACACAGTGGATGTGTCAAAACAAAGGCAGGGATGAAGGGAAGTGGCTTGCTGAGGATAATTAGCAAGCAAAGCATAATGATCTTTTAATCTCTGGAAATTCCCTGTGCTGTAAAACGTCACCAGGTGGAAGTCAGGGGCCACAATCCCTCACCTCAGCAGCTCTGCTGCCTTCCCTTGGGAGGGAACCAGCCTCTCTGCTCCTGTGGGCCAGGAAAAGCCATGCTGGGGGTTGGAATGTCATTTCTGGGGTTGTTACTTTAGGGGTCCTAAAATACAATCCATTTTTTTCTCCTTGCTGATTCTCTTTGTGTGAACTTTGCATTTCCTTGCCAGGCTGGAGGAGCCACAGGGCTCTCCTTGCTGACAGTGGATTACCCTGTGCTCTTTTAATCATGTCTTTTTGCCTGTTTGACCCCAAAATGATTTCCAAAATGAGACTGTCCCCAACAGTGCCCACACCTGCACGTGGGGCTTTAATCCCACAATGTCCTTGTGCTCTGAGCAGAGTCTGCAAAAATCCCCTTTCTTGGGGGTTCAGGCTTGGATTTAAGTGGTGCCCTCCTGGATGGGCACCTTACCTGCTCTGGAAGGGGGGTAGAAAGCCAGGGGATGCCCCACCAGCATCTTTCCTCTTTATCCCCATGTAACTCTTCCTTTTAGACATAACTGGAGGCATTTGGTGGTTTTAGTTTCTTTTTCTTTGTTTTTTTCCTGGCTCTGGGTTTCTTCTTAGCCACGATTGAGAGTGACTATAAAATCATTGTGAGCCACAAAAAGTAGATGTTGGTGTTGAGTGTTGGGTCTGGATCTGTCCCTGTGTGTCCCAAGGGAGGGATCCCAGGAAGAAAAATCTCAGTGTCCTCACTCTGTGCATGTTCCCTGTTTGTTTTTCATGTTGAAATAGTTTGTTGTCCTCTTTTCCCAGGGCTGTGGCTCTTTCCTTGGATACCTATTGCCAGCAGGGGACTGAAAGGGGCTGTTTGTGTGAGGTGGTGCACACCAGTCCAACAAAAACCATCCCATGGGAGAAATATTCCCTATCTGCCTGCACAGGCATGTTTGGGATGGAAACTGCTCTTTGCAGAGGAAATGTGGACTGTGCCATAGCAAAGTCTGAGGGGAGCATGGACAGGAATAGTTTCCACATGGAAGTCTCTCCAGCTGTTTGAGCTCTGGCATGATCTGGGAGATCTCTGTGTGGCATCCGAGCTCTGTCCTGCACTGGGGTTTCATTCCTACCCTAAACAGGCTGAAAATTCCATTTAAACTTGGGATGTTGGCTTTTTTTTTTTCTTTTTTGCAAAGCCACACGCTCTGGATGAGTGCCTGGAGTAACAGGACATGGAGAAATGGCTTTTCACTGCCAGAGGGCAGGGATGGATGGATATTGGGAAGGAATTGGTGGCTGGGAGGGTGGGCAGGCCCTGGCCCAGGTTGGGCAGAGAAGCTGTGGCTGCCCCTGGATCCCTGGGAGTGTCCAAGGCCAGGTTGGACAGGGCTTGGAGCACCCTGGGCTGGTGGAAGGTGTCCCTGCCCATGGCAGGGGGTGGAATGAGATGCGCTTTAAGGTCCTTTCCTATGTAAACTGTTTTAGGATTCTATGATGATTCTGTGGTATCTTATGGGAAGCTCTGCCCTAAAGCCCCACAACACTCAGTGTGAGGTGAGCTGGAGGAATGGACAAAGGTGTCTCATTTTCATCTAGATTTGTGCAGGTGCTGATTTTTTGGAAACCTTTTTGGGGCTGGCAATCCTGGAGTCACTTGGTTAAGCTGGTGACTGTTCCAGGGTTTTGGGGCAGCTGAAGAGGAGCCCTCTGGATCTGGGGTAGGGTTTGTCTTTTGGACAGGGGACACCTTGGGGTAGGTGGTCCTGTGGTAGATCTGGAGAGTGCAAAGGATTAGCAGGATGGGGACAAGACTTTCACAGTGAGGAAGCATTTTGTCTGTGAGGAAAGCTGGGCAGGACTGAGCCAAGGCTGGTCAATAAACCACCAGGAACTTGAGGTGTGTGAGCTGCTTGAAGGCTGAGGAGTTTGTGCTTCCAGGGTTCTTCTTTCAGCAGGTTTAGCTTTGATATTTAATCTCTCATCCTCTTTCCTCTCAAAGCTGTGGTTGGGGTTGGTTTCTGCACAACAGCAGCCCCTGCCCCAGGCCATGTGCAGTGGTGTGCTCAGACAGGTCCCACCAGAAGCAGCTCTCAGGTGCTGCTGGGTTTGGGGATGAGGTGGGATGCAGGCCCAGGTGGGCTGGCAGCTCCTGAGCTGGAGATGTACCTGGTGGCATGGAACAGGTGCCAGTGGTCAGTGGGGCAGATCCCACCTTCACCCATGGGATCCCCGTGAGGGGGTCTGCCAGGGAATGTCAGATTTCATAATCACAGCCCTGAGAGCTCCTCGGGAATGTGGAGATTCAAAGGGAGGTGCCACCTGAGGGCTTTCCAAAGGCAGCCCCTCCTGCCTCTCTCCCTTTCTTGGCATAGATACCTCTGCAGGTGAGAGTGGTGAGGATCCACAGGAGCCCAGCAGACCCCCAGGAGATGATCCAAGCAGGTTTGCTGTTCCCTGGCTGCTCTCAGAGCAGGTCACACCGCTCTGATCCTGCTCTGGAAAGAGGGATGGGCTCCAGGGCCCCTTCCAGCTGCCTCCTTGTGCACCTGGGTGTTTGATCTCCCTGCTTCCCAGGGAGAGGGCTGCCAGGTGCTTTCCTGTGGAGCTGGGGCTTCGTTGCTGCCTGTCCCAAGCCTGAGCCCTTCAGGAGGGGCTCTTCAGGGATCTTCTCTCCTGTGGTTTGCCCTGCACTGGCAGGAGTCCCCAGACATAACATCTGCACCCAGGCTGGAGGTCCCACTCAAGCAAGCTGAAGTCACCATGGACTCAGGAGGGTCCAGGAGTTGGGTTAGAAATTTTTTTTTTTCTAGAATTATAAAAACAGCAAAGGCTCTCCAGAAATGAAAAGCAGCACCTGGTGGATGCTGACCAGGATGAAATTTGAGGGTTGTGTCCTGCTGCAAGAAGTGTCAAATGGAGAATCATAGAGGTTTGGGTTGGAAAAGACCTTGAAGCTCGTTGAGTTTCAGCCCCCTGCCATGGGCAGGGACACCTTCCATTATCCCAGTTTGCTCCAAACCCCATCCAACCCGGCCTTGGACACTTCCAGAGCTGTTAAGCATTGGAATGGGCTGCCCAAGGAGGTGGTGGAGTCCCCATCCCTGGAAGAGTTCAGGAAATGGCTGGACATGGTGCTCAGTGCTGTGATGTAGTTGACAAGGTGGAGATTGGTCAGAGGTTGGACTCAATGATCTTGGGGGTGTTTTCCAACCTAAAGGAATCTATTATTCCATGATCAGGACCTGAGCAGGTGGCTTTGGTGGCCCAGATCTTTCTTCCTAGTGTTCTGTTAGGCAGTGATTTAGAGGCAGGACTGCTCAGAAATGTCCTAAAAGCATGACATGGGAATGTGAGAGCCAGCTGGGGGCAAGGTCCACTTCCCAGCAGCGAGTGGAAGTGACAGTGCTCACCACAACATCCTCTTCATGACAATAAAGGTCTGACTCTGAGAGATGACACCAAGAACGTTCGTAGCTGAAGAATGTCCTTAAATCACCTCCCAAGGACCTTGCTGGCTGCAGGTGTCAGGGAAATGCAGGATGTTTTGTGTAAGCTCAGCACACTTGGTCTCATCCCGAGGAAAGGGACGTGCGTGGTCTGGAGCAGAATCAAGAGCTGTTTGCTCTCTCTGGGTCACATCTTGTAGTTGTGAAGAGACTCTTCTCTGTGAAGGTTCTGAGGACCTGGCACAGGGTGGGCAGAGAAGCTGTGGCTGCCCCTGGATCCCTGGAAGTGTCCAAGGCCAGGTTGGATGGGGCTTGGAGCACCCTGGACTGGTGGAAGGTGTCCCTGCCCATGGCAGGGGTGGAATGAGGTGATCTTTAAGACCCCTTCCAACCCAAACCATCCTGTGATGGTTCTGCGTGAAATTTCAAATTACAAACCTTGCCTAGAGGGAGCTTGAACATCTTCAATGAGTAGAGGTGGGTCCAAGGGAGGGTTTCCTTTGTCCTCACCCCAGAAAGTGAAGGGAATCCTTGGTGAAGGAGGTGCTGGAGTGACAAGAGGACACGCAGCATGAGACACTGAGGGGCCCATATTGCTTTGGAGTAAATTAATGCCCCCTCTGAGAGGAACCTGTGCATGATTTTGGGCACAGTTTGCCCTAGAAGCCCTCCCTTCTCTCAGCCATCCCATGCTGCATGGATAAAATTGGTCTAGACTTGGCTCCTTTGCTCCTGGGGAGTCCTCTAGCCCTTCCAGTTCCACATCTCATGCTTGGATTCCACACACAGGAATGTGCCCCTTTGTCACAGGGAGCTGTGCTGCAAACGTTCTCTGGGCTGTTTGACCATGGGGATGTTACTCAGGGCACTGTGAATGGGACAGAGACATCAGAAATGGCTGTGGCTCCAGGAAAGCCACGGGAGGGGCAGAGGAGAACCCAGGAGATGCAGCTGGGATGTGCACAAAAGTGTGGTCAAACCACGAAGGTGTGAGACCCTCTGCCATGCAGGGACAATCCTCACCCTCCTGCAGAGGAGCAACAACTCTCTCCCTGCTTTCCTTTATCCCACATGGGAAAGGATGCAAGGAGAAAGCAACACAAGTGGAGTGAAGGGGGTGATGCAAGTGGGTCACTCACCTCTTTGAGTGAGCCCTGGGCAACAATACCCAGGGAAGGGAGAGGCAAGAGTTAAAGAACAGAAGCTGTTTCTTCACACCCTTGGAGGGGAAGGAAACCCCTTGCAGTTCAGGAAAGCGTGAGGATGGAGCCAGGCGGGGGGCAGGACACAATCTGCCTGATTTCCCATGGTTATGGTGGATGGAAGCCTGGGAGATTTGTTGGCAGGGAGCTGCACCCTTGCTGTGAGTGGTGTGAAAGAGTGTTTCCTCCTGGTTGCTTTAAGTCAGGCTATCTCAGGACCTTCCAGTTCCTGCAGACTGCGAAGGTGACTGGAAGCACAAAGGCTTGGTGTCAGCTGTGGGAAGTTGTTGTGTTGTGGGTGACCAAAGGTTGGGCACCCCAAAGCCCTGAGCTGTGCAAGTCTGGCTTATCACAGTTGTAGGTGTTTGCTTTGATCTTCTTCAATGGGAAAAAATTCCCATAGTAATAATAATAATAATAACAACAGCCTGAGTTCTTGTTTTTCTCTGTGGCCCTGAGGAGGTGACAGGGATGGAGATAGTGGTGAGGTTGGAGGAAGTCCATGTGCATCTGTGATCCCTGCCAGAGGCTGAGCTCAGTCTATGGGGACTTTTTATATGGGATAGGGACTTTTACACGGGCAGATAGTGACAGGGTCAGGGGGAATGGGTTTATAAGAGGGGAGTTTTGGATTAGGTTTTGGGAAGAAATTGTTCCCTATGAGGGTGGGCAGGCCCTGGCACAGGTTGGGCAGAGAAGCTGTGGCTGCCCCTGGACCCCTGGAAGTGTCCAAGGCCAGGTTGGATGGGGTTTGGAGTAACCTGGGACGGTGAAGATGTCCCTGCCAGGAGTAGGGGGTTGGATTTTTAAGGCCCTTCCAACCCAGACCATTCTGATTCCATGATCCTGACCTGACCCCTTCCACCAGCATAAGCCAGACCTTGTGGCTGACTGTCCACTCTTCTCCTCCTATCTACGGATATCAAGGGGCTGGCTTTGAAAAGCAAAGCTTCCCACTGGAAGCACAGCCTGCTGACCAAGGGGAGCCAACACAAACACCTGGCAAGCTTCCCTGGCCAAGTTTCACACCTAGAACAAATCAAAACATCTTCCTTCCTGCTCAGGCAGCCCCCAAGGAGCCGTTTGCTCCTGCCACACACACGTTCTGTTCTCTCCAGGAGAAAACTTGCTTCCTCTGGGAAGTTCACACCACGAAACTTTTTATTTTAGACTGGCCCCCTTGACCGTGGTTCCGGCTGAGGGCTGGGAACAGGGGATGCTGGTCCCTCTCCTGTATGGACTTCAGGCAGGCTTAGCCCGGGAGGTCTCTGCATCTGTCACTAATCAGGGCTCCTCAGTGAAAAAAGACACGGCAAAAAATCTCACAAACAGCTCAGGGTGAACAGAAACACTCTCTCACCCCTCCCACTGATGGAATTTATTTGGATTTGTGAAACCTGGTGCTTGGTCATTGCCCAAACAGCCCTGGAGTCAGGTCCCCTCAGCCTGCCTCCCTTCTCTTGTCCTCTGTCCAAGCCTGCTGGCTTCAGAGGGGTAAAGTTGCCCTGACAGGCCAAGGTAGGTGGCCCTTGATTTTTTATTTTTGTTTGAAAGAACCATTATTTGCAGGAGAAGATGAAACTATGGCGAGGAATTTAGATTTCAGCACAAATCCATCTGCAAATAACCCTCTGTTCTCCCGTGAAGGAAAATCATAAGGCAACAGGTGCCTTGCCAGTGTCCCCATCATTCTTCTGGTTTCTCTTGGTGGTCCCCACCCCACCCAGCTCATTCCAGCTGCTGAAGTGTAAGAGCCAAGTGGTGTTTGATGTGACCTGGGATGTCCCATCTGCCCCCGGGGTGCTCACCTAGAAGGATGTGGGTCTCTTGCAGGTTCCCAGTCAGGTGTCTCAGATCCCTGTGGCCCCATGAAGATGGCAAAGGACTTCTGTGAGAGGAATGGTTAGACTGGCCAGGAATTTCCCTGCTGGGGGAAAAAGATGGGAAACAGAGGAGGTCCATCAAATCCAGAGTGATGTGGAGGAGTGGGAGGAATCAACTTGTTCATAGAGAAGCAATTTATTTATTTCTTTCAGGAATTTCTGGCTGAAGGTTATGGAGAATTGCTGGGCACCTACACCAGTGCTGTGTCCATGCATTTTGCACTGCTGGAGAGGATTCCATGATGGAGTAGCAAAGCAATCCTCTGGTTCAGCTTTCCATCACAAAAAATGATGATTTCCAAACACACCCTAAAAACCTCTGGGCAGCAACTTCTTTGTCAGCCCAGTCAAACTTCAAAGCAGAAGGAGGAAGACACAACTGATTCAATGAGTTTTTTTGTCCAATTATGTGCTTGGACAAGAAGCATCCTATTGTATTCCTTTGGAAGAGGGATCACTCTGGGTAGCTCCAGGAGCAAAGGGGCAGCAGAAGGGTCAGCATCCTGCAGCATTTAATTTTCACATCCTTGGGTGAAAGTTGACACAAGGTGTGATAGAGGAGGAGGATTTATATCCTCCTTCTTATTCTTTTGCAAAGTCTTCCTCCTGAATGACCTGGTGACACAAGATCTTAAATTTGGAATTATTTTAAGAGCTACTTTGGCTTTCCCCCTGCCTGATAGGGAGGAAAACAGCAATTCCATAGCAGATCTCTTTTAGGGTTGCTCTCCTGTCAACAGCAAGAGCAATAAGAAGGAATATGGGTTTTGGGGTTTTTTTGTCTCTGGCAAATTTTGCTCCATTTCAGGACAAACTATTCCTTGTCTTAGCTATTAGCTCAAGTAATTAGCTTAGTGTCAGTGATTTATGACTCCTCTTAAACTATTCCCAGGGTTATTGGACTGACATCATCAGTGTAAGAGCAGGCAGAGCCAGCAGATAAGCAATCCTGGGGAGCTGCTGCTGTTCCAGGCAGGATTTGCAGAAGCACCAGTGGTGTGAGATGCACAGGCTGAGTTTTCTCACCCTGCTCCAAGCTCTGGTGGTGTTGGACTGTCAGCTTGGGCTTCCCCATTGTGAACTTCCATCCAATAATTTTAGATGCCTCCAGGAGCTGGCAGCCCTCAGGTTATGGGAGACAAGTGAAGCACCCTAAAACTGGCTCCTCCTCACTCCCCCATAAGGGACTCTGTAGTTTCTGTGCAAAACACAACTTGCTTTTCTTCCATCAGCCCAAATCTCTCTGCTCCTCTGGGTCTTCTGCCATACCCAGCTATCCTGTAGGCACCTCTCTGGTGGTTTCCTCTTGCTTCAGGCATTCTTCCTTCCCACTTGGTGTCCTCTGTGACAGTGCTTCCCCTTGGTGCTTGGATCCCCTCTAAAACCAGTCTCTGCACCACTGTCCCTGCTCTGAGTGCTTCTCCAGCTGGGATCAGAGAGGAAATGGGGGCTGCAGAAGGTCCCTAGCAGGATCAGGGCTGGGCAAACACTTGGAAATAGCCACCTGGTCATTGCATCTCATTCCCCACTCTCCTTCTCCTCTGCCTTCTGCTGATTCCTTCCCCTCTGGTGTCCTGGTGGGAACAGGTCATGGTTGAGCTGGAAGCTCATCCATACAAGCCAAAATTTCAGCAGTATCAGCAGTTTGCAGGTGGTGGAGTCACCTGGATTTGCCACATGAATCCTCCTGCTGGTCCTTATGTGGATGAGGGCCAGGCCTGGCAGACTGGACAATCAGGGGCTGAGGTTCCCAGGGCTCTGTGAGCTGCACACCAAGTGCCCATTCCAAGAGAGGAATATGTCCCTCTCCCTGCACAGCCTGTCGTCAAAAACAGCCCAAACACAGCCCAGCCAGGCTGGGAATACTTGGTCTGGAGGAGACAAACTGGAACAGGTCCTGGAGGTGGCTGTGGGTGGTGCCACCTCCCAAGTGCTCCACTGGACTCCTGCACTGATGGGATGCTCGATGGACCAAAGCTGTGGGAGCACATCCCTCTCCCAGCTCTGCACCAGTCGAGCTGGGACCTTGTCTGAGCTTCTTCCTTGTCTGAGCACAGTGATCCTGTGTGTCCAGACCAACCATTCCACCTTTTTTGTGGGGGACAAGTCCTACCTGTTCCCTGTTCTTCAGTGGTCACAGGCTGCAGACAGGGGAAGATACTGGACAAAGAGTTTTGGGGCTATGTAGAGCCTTGGGATGATGGATTTAAGGTCATGTTGAGTAAAACTCTCCTCCACTGCCCCTTAGCAAGGGCTTTGCTATCCCTCTCCCAGCCACCTGTACAGTTCAGCTCTAAAACAGGATGCTGGCTGTTTTCTCTCCAGGGTGGACACCCTTGTCAAAATAAACCTTCTGAGATAAACCCTGCTGCCATTCACCCCTGGGTCACTGCTTCAAACAGCCTGGTGTTATCAGCTCCAACCTGGTCATGGGTGGGAGGTGACCTGGACATGGGCACATCTGGCAGCTGTTGGGTGACCAAACTGGTAGTTCTCCCATGTGCCTGGTGGATGGACACCTCCTTTGGACCTCCTCCATCATCAGGGCTGTCAGGAGGTTGCTGTCATTGCAGAAGAACCAAGAGGTGACTGGGAACACCTTGCAAGTCCCTCTGCCTTCCCTCAGGGCTGTCCCAGTCACAGCTGGAGCCCCCTGCCATCACCTCAACAAACACATACAGAACCAGCCACCCCTCCCTGGCACCTTCATCCTCATGGCAGGGCCTGGGGGACACCTTTCCAGTTCACCACTAACTTTGTATGAAATCACACGCCTGTCCCCGCCCCTGTGTGCCTCAGTTTCCCCATGTGTGAATTGGAGGTGGGGGTTATCACCTCTCTGAACCTCAGCCCAGGATGGGCTGTCTCCTGCTGGGTCACACACACTGCCCAGCACCTTGGAGGGCTCTCCTGGGGATGAGTGGGGATCATCTTTACTATGCCAGTGGTAGCTTCTCATGCCATGGGCGTGTGATGATGTTCACCAAGCCAGCAGACCATTTTTCTCCCCTTTCTGCTGCTGATCCCCATCTTTGCCAGCTCCAAGGGCCAGAGATGCAAATGTGGGGCTGACAAAAACCCTTGGTTCAAGAAAATCATAGAATAATAAAAAGGCCTGGTTGGAAGGGACCTTCAAGATCATCTAGTTCCAACCTCCTGCCATGGGCAGGGACACCTTCCACCAGCCCAGGGTGCTCCAAGCCCCATCCAACCTGGCCTTGGACACTCCCAGGGATCCAGGGGCAGCCACAGCTTCTCTGCCCAACCTGTGCCAGTGCAAGAGAAACCATCAAGATTTACACTCCAGTTGAGACTGGAGGCAGAATGTGCAGTGGTAGAGAAACACCCCCAAAAGGTAACAGGAAAGGCTGCTGTGCTGCCCCTTGCCTGGAATTCCTGCTCCTCTGATCTGGGAGTGGTCCCACTGAGGGATGTAAGCACAGAGACAGGGAGGGAGCACTGGTGGGGGAGATGCCAGAGGATCTTCCTGCACTTGGTTACACAGTGAAAGCATTTGTTTGGTCTTAGACAAACCTGACTAATTTTTTGGGGTTTTTTTTAACATAAAAAAATCCTCAAAGGATGGAAAATAAAGCAAGAACATTGAAGTCAGTGTGGAGTCTGCTCACATGGATAGCAGGGCTCAGCCCAGTCCAGCTGTTGGAGGTGTCCTAGGATCTGCTGGCCTCCAGCTGTTGGGGGTCTCCTGCAGGACCTGGGCCATCTGCAGATGTTTAAGGTGCCATCGAGCATGTTTTTATGTCACCAAGGAGTGACAGCTGCCCCCTCCACCCCAGAGACTGTGCTCTGCCAGCCAGCTGCTGCCCAAAATTCATCTTCTGCTTCTGGTGCCTCCTCATCTCTGAAAACACAGCTTGGATCAGGTTGGAAGCAGCAGCAGCAGAGGGAGCTGGTCGGCCGGTGGATGGTGGAAAATCGATGCTTAAAAGGTGTTCTTGTTCTTGTTTGGGGCTGGGCTGGAAGCTGGCCTGGAAATATTGCACCCTGCTGCTGTCCCTGCGCTGGATCCCTCGTGGTGACCGAGGAAATGACCGGGAGAATGCCCTTCTGTCCCCTGGGACAGGGCTGGGGGCTGCAGGAGGGATTGCAGGGAGCTGCTGGGAGGCAGCAGATGCCGGGCTGAGCTCCACGAGTACAAGAAGTGCGTCAGCACAGCCCGTGCTGGGTAAATAAACCCGTCCTGCGTGGGTCCCACTGAAGGGCAGCCTTGGAGGGACACTGCCGGTGTTAGGGATAAATCCCACTGCTCCAAACTGGCTGGGTTCTCCAGAAAGTGGGATTTAGTCCCTCCTGCAGGAGAGGGTTGTCCAAACTCCCCTAAACTGAGCTTTTTTCTACTCCGTTTGCTATAGATGCTCTCTCCTTTGCAAGCAAAATCTTTTTAAGATTATCTCCTCCTCCAGGAAGCAGATGTTGGCAGAAAACTTAATTTCACGTCACTGAAGTTTGCTTTGATTATATTTTTATTCTTTTCCTTTTCTTAAAAATAACTTATTTTAAATTACAGAGTGGAAGGTTGACTCCTCAATTTGGAAAGATGATTGTGGCTCATGGGGGAAAAAAAATCAGTTCCCTGGTTCTGCTGTAAATCTGAGTGATCTTGGGAAATTTTTACTACATCAACCATTGATAACCCGTTAAGATTTAGGTCCTTTGAATGAATGGCCATTTGGCCAAGGGACTTTGCTTTATTTAGGGTTTGGGTTTAAATCTGTCCTCGCCTTTCCTTTGCTTGTCCTAATTCCTTATTTCTATGAAATGAGAACTACTAGATGGATAGTAGTAGATGGATCATCCCAGTGGGCTCTTGGGATGATGCTGGAGATGCTGGGGGGTCTCCGGAGCTTCCACTTGGGCAGCAAGGCCATGTGTGAAGGGCATCCCCTTGGTCACACCCCCTGATGTGGTGTCCCCCAGCTGTGCCACCTCCGTGGGCTTTGGCAAAGAGGTTCCCAGGGTGGAACTTGCTTGGCTGTGAAGGCTGATGGAAATCTCTGACGAGCTCCTGCCTGCTCTGAAATTGCAATTGCTGCACTTTCAGCGGAGACTTTTCAGCCTCTTAAACTCGATTCCCTTTCTGGGCTTTAAGTCTTGAGAGCAGATCAGTATCTCATGAACCTCCTTCGTGAAGATGGGTGTGATTTGCTGGGAGCTGGATCACCCTTTTCCCCTCTCCTCTCCTTATTCCCACCATAAGCACATTAAGTCATTCCACAGGCAGGGATCCATCAAAGGCTGTAACTGCTGTGGATGTTTCCTCAAGTGTCTCATTGAGAGGATGATGAGCTTTGAGTGCTTCTCCTAATGCAGGCACAATCCAGAGCTACTGGTGTGCTCTTACCTAATAAACTCGCAATTGCAGCCCAGAATAGCAAGCTCTGTAATCATGGAAAATTGCTTTCTGATGGGAGAAAATGCAGGAGCCCGGGGTGGAGATTCTCTTCCCTTCCCCCTTCTCCTAATGTTTTTAAGGCAGGGAATAGGAATCCGGAGATGTTGCCTGATGGGGTTTGTGAGGAGGGGGAGGAGGGCAGGAGGATCCATCCTCCCCTTGCTGTCCTGATATGTCTCTTTTGGCATCTGACTCTGGTTATCACTGTAAACTGAGATTTAAGGATGGATGGGAAGGGACCTCTCCAAGGCACGGTGGAAACCTCCCCACTCTGGGCTTCATCCAGCAGGTTGCTGAGCTTTCCATGGTGGTGCCAAGCACTCCCTTCCCTGGAAAGCTGCATGCTCAGCATCCCGAAGAGAGGTGCCCTGCACCACGAGGGAAGGGCTGAGGTGGCAGCCTGGTGGCCACCATCCTTTAATCCAAGTGGTCTGAAGCACCTGTGCTCCATCAGGGGGTACCTGAGCTCCAGAGAGAGCAGTGGGAGAGCCTGAGCTCATCCCAGCCAGAGACATCCCTTGGGGTAATGCCAGACCGTGGCTGGAGAAAGGGTGAGGAGCTTTTCTGGTGGGTGGGAAATGCTCCAGTGTCTCCAACTGGAGAAACCCTGGATGGTTTACAGAAGCAGTGAGGGAAAGGGCTGCTTGTGCTGCAGAGAAATGACTCGGGGACACCTGGAGTCAGGTTTGGGCTGAAGTGCCGAGTTGAACAAGGCTTGGCAGGGGATGGAATGCCAAGTGTTACCCAGTCTATGGACAGAAAAGGTGGCCTCTCACTGCCAGGGCAGCAACATCCCCCTGCGTGTCTTCCAGCTCAGCAGGATGTGGGATGTGAGGCCGGGCAGGGAGCAGTGTCAGTGCAGAGCTGGGAGACCCCGAGCCCTCTCCAAGGAGCCTTCCAGGGCCAGGAGCACAGCGAGGTCACTCCCTGGACAGTAACAGGGTTATCCTGATGTCAGCCCGGGTGACTGTGGGGTGAGGGCCAGGATGTTCCCTCCTGGAACCCCTCCTGGGCTTTCCGGGAAGAATAATGTCCCTGGAGACTTGTGATGCACTGTGTGTGCAGTGACAGTGGCTGAGGGATAATAAACACAGTCCTTGGACGCAGCACATGCAGCACAGGCACATGGCAGCGAGGGGGGATGCCCAGCACGTCTTTGCAGCTCCAAAGTTGAACTCAGGCTCCAAATTCAGTAAAAAAAATTAAAATCTTAGATCCATACTTCCTTCTGTGAGGTTTGGCCTTAATTAGGGCTTCTGTGTTCATTCTGAATTATTTATGAATAATTGTTTTTCTTCATGCACACTGGTTTGGGTTATCCTGCTTCACCTCAGGCTGGCTTGGCTAATTAATTGGCACCTATGAGACTATGAGGCACAAAAATCCCTCAAAGCCCCTTCCAGGCCTTCATATGTGAATTCAAAGACTACCCAAAGACTGAGGTTCTGGCTATGAAATATTAATACTCATAAAGTAATCTTTATCCTTATCCTCTTCAACTCGACCCCCTCCTTCCTTTATGCTTCTCCTCCTTCAGTAACTCGAGACCATTGATCAGCATCGCCCAAAACCTTCCTGGGGTTCCCTGCTTTGCAGCTCACCTGGAACAACTTGGTGTCTGTGTTTCAAAGCACCTCCTGAACTTTGCTAGCAGCAATACAGGTGCTCTCCCTGTTGGTTTCTGGCTGAGGGCAGGAACACGTGGTCTGCAGAACGAGTGCCAGGAATGGCTCAGCCAAAACCACACGCTCTCCACAGGGACCATGAGTGGAATCATAAAATCACGGAGTATCCTGAGTTGGAAAGGAACCACAAGGACCATCCAGTCCAACCCTCAGCCCTGCACAGACACCCCACCAATCCCACCCTGTGCCCCAGAGCATCATCCAACCCCTCCTGCAGCTCTGGCAGCCTTGGGGCCGTGCCCACTGCCCTGGGGAGCCTGGGCAGTGCCCACCACCCTCTGGGGGAAGAGCCTTTGGCTGAGATCCCCCCTGACCTTGCCCTGACACAGCTCCAGCCATTCCCTGGGTGCTGTCCCTGGTCACCACCAGTGATACCTCAAAGCTGTAGAAGCCCTCGCATGACTGAGGGTTGTCCTTCCTTCCTGTGTGCCTCGTGGCTGTAGGAGCTCTCAGAGGACACCAAGGGATGTCTGGCAGAGCCAGCACCAGCCACTGCATCTGTGGCTTCCCATGGTGCTGATCCACAGAGGAGAAGAGTTTTGGTGGCATGAGAGCATTTCCAGGCAATGTGTTTTGTCTTCTTTCCAAGGCAGAGCAAGATACAACCATCAAGCCTGGAGATCTCAGATCTGTGGGAAACTGCAGCCAGGTCCCAGGATGAGCTGGGAGGTGTCAGATTAAGGTCAGGGCTAGCTGGGAGGGAGCAATTCTTTCCCATCACGGCTGCTGGGATGCTTGGGGGAATTGAAGAGGACACAGAAGCTGAGGGATGACGTGATGGTCAGGGGGCAGAGGTCTTCAGCAAGGGGAAAGTCTCCAGCGCCTACAGCTCCATCCACACTCTGCCTCTGTCTCTTTCTCTTGCTGTGTTTGGGCTGGAAAAAACTCTTGAGTGAAAGAGGAGCCTGTTAGCACCGTGCCAAGGGCTGGGAGGGTCTGGGCCAGGACAGAGGTTGCATCACTGGGCATTCCCATGGCAATGATGTCCTGCATGGGAAGGTGTTTGGGTCTTCCTTGTGTCTCCAGGATGAAAGTCAGACCCCAGCCCTGCCTGGCCAGGACAAGCAGGAGCCCTCTCTGCAAGGACTCTGAGCTGCTTCAGCCCTTAGAGCAGCTGAAGAGTAAATGATGAAATTAAATAGGCACAAACAAGCACAGAGATCAGAATTCAAGGCTCTCTGGCGCTTCTGGCCTGGGATTTACAACAAAACCTTTTCTCAGCTGGCTTTGAAAGGGAAACCCACACAAGCTCCTTTTGCTATTCAGCCCAAACACAGGGCTGCTACTGACTCGAGCCCTCTGAATGTTCCCTCAGCTCCCGGGTCCAAGGGCTGTGCCAAGAGCACAAACACTGAGGCCACTGGCTGTAGGTGGGCAGGAAACGACAGTGGTGGAGCAAAGCATTTTCCAGAGCAGGGTAATCAGGGCATGTCCCCACCCTCTCATCCCATTTTCTTTGCTGTGGAAAACGGAGAGAAGTGAAAGGGAGGACATCCTGGAGGCTGCTCGGCTTCCTCCTGTCATTTCTGTTAAGGCTCTTTGCAAGGCCAAGCCAAGCTGTTCGTCCTCACTCTGTTCCAGCAAGGGCAGGACCAGCACTGAAAACTTTCACCTGAGCCATTGGATATGGGCTGGGGGGTTGGCCAAAACGACTCCAGAGCTCAGCTCTTGGTTTGGAAATGGCCCTCTTAGTCTGCCAGGACGTGTGGCTTCCTTGGAGGAAGGCATGGCACTGGGGCCCTCTCCTTGGGAGGTGCCTCAGTTTCCTTCCATCCTTATTGCTGTCTCTCTGGGCTGCTGAGTTATTTCATTAACTGATGCAGTGGAGAAAGTCCTAAAATTAAGGCTCAGCAGCCCTGTGTCAACATGCTCCTAAAGCATATGAGGTTTTCAGCTCACCTCCATGCCCTGGGGAGGTTGTGCTGCCCAGGTCCCCCCAGGGATGAAGCCATGGAGTGATGTCCCCTGCATCATCTGGGGCTGTGGCAGAAAAAGTGATTTCATACATTGCCTGTATTTTCTTTTCTGCTCAGGAGGAGATTTTGGCCCATCTCCACATCCTGTGGCCACCTTCAGGAAGTCCTGGATGCACCTCCAGAAACCCTTCCTGAATGCTTTGATTTTTAGCCCAAGGAGTATCAGCCAAGGGATGTGGCCTGTCCTCACGGCCAGGTCAAGGAGAAAGTGTCAGGTTGTAATCCATGCTCCCAACCTTGCTTGTCCCTGGAGTCTCTGTGCTTTCCCTTCTGTTATGAAACAGGTTACAACACTCCTTTTACCTTCCTGAAAACCTGGGATGTTCCCAGGGGTGTGTTGACATCCAGAGATGGGATCACCCATACCTTCTCCCAGCACTGAGGCTTTTGCTCTATTCTCTACTACAAAATGAGCTCCAAGCATCTCACCTTCTCCCTCCCCCTGGCTCATCCCATGGAAATTCCATCAGAAAACTCCTCCTGCCCTCTAAATGCATCTACACTTGATCCCTGCCTGTGCCAGGCATCACCACCTCACAGCACCAGTGATATGTGATTTAAAATCCCATTTTAGCTAACAACACGAGGATTTGAATTCCTAGCTTTGTGAGCATGGATCATGCTAGGAGGGCTGGCCATGCCAGGACATTCTTTGCATTTTCTTGGGCAGTTTGTTCCTCTATGCCTCTTTGCTGGGCTTTCACACGGCTTTTGTTTGCTGCAGCTGCTGGAGAACAGAGCTCTCGTGGTTCTTTTCCTTCGTGGGTGAAGCTCCTTGTTTTGGGAGGGGAACTGGCATTTTAGAAACCTGCTGAATCAGCATCCTGGATCCCAGAGTTCTCCTGGGCCAAAGCTAACACAGCCCAGGCTTCTCACTGTCCTATTTTTTTGTGTGCTCACTATGGGAAGGACACACTTCTGGACTTAAGTAATGGTTCAATTGCCTAAACACAGGTTTTCAGTGCTGTTTCAGACACCTGGCACATCCCTCTCCCCCTCCATCTGCTGGTTCAGTGGCCACATCTCCATCCCAAGAACTTGTGCCACATCCCTAAGAGGATGTCCCAGACACTGCAGCAGGTCTCAGATAACATTACTGATCCATGTTTTGGCAGTCACACTGAGTCTTCTGCCCATACAGGCAATAATGTCTGGAGGAAATTCATCTGACCACATGCAGGCACTTTCTGAGGAGGCAAATAGCTCTCCAGAGACCCTTAATTAAACCTCTGTGGACCACAACAACCTCTGGCTAAATTCAGTTGCCTCAGTGGAGACACTTCTTGCCTTTTGGGAGCTGCTGTGCCATGCCCAGGGCACCTGCAAGGGGTGGCACAGGAGATCTATGCCTTTCCAGAGTCAGGTGGGATACCCAAGGATGCCCCCAGTGGAAAAAGATGCCGATATTTGGGTAGCTGAGTCCTGCCAGGCAGTGGGGTTTTCAGTTGTGAACTGAACCCCATTCCAGCTGACTCCAAAGGACTTTGCCCACTCCAAACCCCAAAATAGAGGAAGAGTTTCACAGGGCTGCTGACACATCTCAAGAGGCTTTTCCTCCTTCTCATAGTGCAGGTGACACATCCCTACTGCCATTGCCTTGCAGATGATCTGACAGCTCACTCACAGGCTGCGTCCCTTTGGAACCTTGTGCCATCCTAGGAGATGCCAACACGTGCCCTGACAGATGGATGTTCCCAACAAAGAGCCTTTGGGCAATGATGGAGGAAAAGAGAAGCAGCACTGGGTGCCCTGGTAATGTTTGCATGCAGAGAGGACAACAATAAATGAAAATGTACTTAAAAGGGTGAGAGAGGCTTGTTTCATTCTGATTCCCTTTGGCAGCCGGAGTAAACTTGTCAGGGATAACAACTGTTGCTAAGCAATAAGTGATTCCAAATCAGCTTTATCAGCCCAGCCCCGTGGGGAGGGAAAGGGATCTGAGCAGGGAAGCTCAGCAGAAAACACCTGGTAAGGGGGTGGATGGTCACTCTGGGGACTTTTGGGGGAGCAAGGACAGAGCCAAGGACGGGCTGTGGTTGTGCTTGTCCCAGTTACAGCATCACAGAGAAGGGCAGAGTGTTCTCCACACTGACTGGTCCTGAATGGCGCCCTTTCATGGGCAGTGCCAGCCTCATTCTCCTCGCTGGATTGAGCTTTGGTGTCACCATCCATGAGCCTCTGTGGATATGGATTGGCTTGGGCAGAGGAACAACACCACCAGCACAGAGCTAGTGTATATCCAGAGGGGTTTTCCCAAGGAAGAATAACACAGGAATTGACCCCTCTTGCTTTTCCTTCCTCTCGGACAAGCCAGCCACCTCTCCCCATTGCTGTAAGCTCATGCTGGATGCTCACACCTCATGGAGCAGGGAGAGCACCAGGGGGGTCACAGACCTGTCCCTCAGAGCTCTGTGAGAGCCCAAACACTTCCCTGCCCTTCCCTGCACTGTCACTCTCCAAGCTCCCAACTTACACCCCTGAGATCTTGCTGTAGGCTTGTCTAGCTGTGACAGAGATGAGTCTGTGCTCACTGATTCCTTCCCATGCAGGTTATGGGGGCAGGAGGGAGGGTGGTTCAAGCCCCTCTATCCCCATCCCTGATGCTGAGTCCCTTTCCATGTGCCTTTCCTGCTTGGATACATTCACTCTTCACAGGGTGAAGCAGTCTCCAGTGTGGATGTCATGCCAGGAACTCTCAGGCTGGAATTAAGAACACAAGGGAAACATCAGGACAGCTTGTGCTGTGCCATGGATATGGTGCCTGTGTGCCAGAGGAGTTGGAGCTGGGAAAGGTCCAGAGAAGGGCAGCAAGGGAGGTAGAAACAGTGTCATTCCCATGAGGAATGGCCAGGTAGGTACTTCTTGGCTTTGAAAGATGACTGTGGGAGGACAGAAGGGCAGTTTTGGAAGTCATGGATGGTCTGGAGAGAGTGGACAAGGACTGGTTGGTCTCTGCCTCATACAGCTCAAGAAACAGGGATGGTCCCATGACGCTGACAGGACAAACACTGTAAATTCCAGGAAATCCCAGAGATGATTCCCCTGCCTTGCTTGTGTTTCAATGACATGGTAGCAATTAGAATAAACAAGATGATTGACAGCATCCCTTACAGCATCCAACTAGAATGGAAGTGCTCTTCCCAGTGGAAAACCCTTTGGGGATGGCAGCAGAGGACTCCACTGCCATTGCACACACTGCCCTAAGTGACTCCTCCTCTGTCACATCCCCCAGGATGAGTTTGGAGTGAGGATCAGTGGCTCCAGAGCCTCTCCTTGCCCTCTGGGATGATGATGGCTGGAGATGCTGCTGGTGAGGGAGGGACCAACCCCATGGGGTCTCACAACAGATCTGGATCCTGTGTGACACAAACACCAAGTTCCTTGTCACCCTCTGGGCTGCTGAAGTCCTTTTCTCCTTCCAGTCTGGTTCCAGTTCTCTGCCTGCTCTCACAGAAGCAGCGTGCTTGTCTTTTTTTGCAGCATCTCAGGGTATTTTGTCTAAAAACATTTGCATTTTTTCCCCTTGTTGATTTGGCACAGCTTTAGCTTTGGTCCCAACCCTGCAGTTCTCACTTGGCACCTTCACACTGTCCTGGGGACCTGCACACCCCATGGGGAAAAGGTTTTAAGTGGACACAGCAGCCATGGATATGGTTTCATGGGGTGTCCAAGATGCCCTCACAGACCCTGAGGGCAGGAATGTTGTTCTCAGCAGTGTAATATTTGATCTGGTCACTGTCCCAAGGGAGTGCAGGACACGAGGCCTCATCCCTGAGGAGCTGCATTGTGTCTTCCAGCCCAGCAAACTCTCCCCTGGGTTTTCATGCCCACCTCATTTGGCATGTGACTGTGTAGGTACAGATGGGTTGATCCATATGGAACTACAAAAAATCATAGAATTATGGAATGGTTTGGGTGGGGAGGGACCTTCAAGACTATTTTGTTCCAACCCACTGCTATGGGCAGGGACACCTTCTACCAGCTCAGGTTGCTCCAAGCCCTATCCAACCTGGCCTTGGACACTTCCAGGGATGGCTCACCCACCAGTTAGATGACACCAGATGGATTCCACAGGAATGTTTGAAGAGCAGAATATTCCATTTAAAAAAAAACCCCAAAACAACCAAAAACAAAACAACAAAACCCCAAACATTATGAAAGTAAATGCACCCAAACTAAACCTATATTTTTTCCTCCTACTAAAACCATTCGATCTCTGCCTGGTCTCTTTGTGATGCAGGTGCTAAGTGCTGACTAGAGTAAATGTTACGTTGGACCACAAATTCCAGCAAACTGATGTGATCCTTGGGGGCATCTTGATTTTTATAGTGTTCTTTCTACATTTTTAACACACAGTTGGTGAACTCTTGTGCTGTGCTGCTGCAAATGGTTGGCAAGGGGACAGAAGGTTTTCCACGGAGGTTTCTTTGTGTGCTTGAGTTAACCTCGTACCACAGAGGAGTGAGCAATGCATGTTCATGTAGGAGATGTCTCTGTGGAGTGGTGGCCACTAGAGGGTGGCCATGCCATGGCTGGTGCTGCCCTTGGGGACAGTGCCTTGCTGGGGCAGCTCTGAGCATCAGGAACCTCCTCAGTCTTCTAAACTCCAGGTGTGTGACCTGCCCAACTACCACATTTCTGATCTGAACGAGGTTTTGGACAGGCTTTTGGACAGGTTTTCATATCATGAGTCAGAGGGGGAGAAGAGATGTTTGGAAGGAAAAAAGGGAAGGTGTGAGAGGTGGGTGGTTGTCTAGTCAGGGCCAGGTGTCTGCTGATCTTCTCGAGTCAGGGGCACCAAGGCAACATTTCTGTCAGCTCAGAGCTGGAATGCCAGTTTTCTAAGCTCCAGTTTTTATCTGACTTCACACCCAACCCAATGCAAACTCTGCTTTTGTGGTTATTGCTAGAAAGGCACAATACTGTGAGAGAATGGACTGAGCCCTCCACCCCTCAGTTCCTGCAGGTACCTCTGTGGCAGGACTTGCACTGCCATCTGTGAATACCTTGCACAACCTGAAGGACATTTTGCCGTGGCTGGAGGTGGCCCTGGACTAAGGCATGGTGTTGGTTATCACTGTAAAGGGACAAAATAATGTCTCTCCTCAGTGCCTCTGGCTCCCTGCAGGTCCCCCAGGCCAGCCCACCAGCACTGGCCACATTCCATCATCCTCTTCCCCCTCTCTGCTCTCCTGCTGTGGGATATCTTGTGATGAAGCTGATTTCCTCATTCAGCCTCCCCCCGTTCTGGCTCTGAACAGGAGCTCTCTGTTCCAAGGAGACTTTGGCAAACGAGCACATTTCTTCCTTTCCCTCCAGCAGCCCCTTTCCTGCCCCAGAACTGTCCCCACCATCCTCCTCACTCCGTCACCTGATGCTCCCTTTTGCTTTGGCTCTCTTTTTGCTTACCCTTCCTCTGGCTCCTGATTCTGCTCCTCACAGCCCAAACACATTTTAATCTTTCCCATCTGAAACAACTCTCCCTCGGCTCTGATTTCCTCCCTGATGGCCACTTCTGTGCACGCACCATGCCAAGACCCAGCTCATGTCTTCACTAAAGCCTTGGCCCGTGTCTGACAAGACCTCATGCATTTTGGGTTGTGCCCAGCATCGTTAATTTGTTCCTCCTGTGCTCCCTTGGTGTCTTTTCTTGAAGCCTAAGGACACCACTGTGTTTGCTGACACAGGGAATTTGTCCCCTCCTGCGTACAGGGAGCCCCTGAAACCATGCTGAGTCCAAACCCTGAGGATATTTGCTGTGCTGTGTCCATCCTTCCCACTCCTCTCCTCAGCTCAGGGTCTCATCCTGAGCATCTGGAGCTCTCAGTTCTCCATGGATTCCCTGTGGCTGGTCACTGCCTTTCTGTGCTGAATGTCTGACTGGCTTCTGTTCTGCCCAGGGTGTCTCCAGCCTTCTTGCTTGGTGGGGAGAATTTCTTTTAAACATCTCTATTCTCCTCAATGTCTTCTTAAAGCATCACAATGCTGCAATGGTGACAAATTGGAAAGTTTGGAAACACCCAGCATTGTCTCTTTTTCTTATGAATTCTTGTTTTTATTCATGTTGGTGTCTGCTGATGATCTCTGACCATTTGTACTTGTGGGGTTTTGAGTGAACAGGTTTCTGAATGAACCTGGAATGATGAAGTGTCTTTAATCTAAACACCTTTTTCGGTGGTGTTGTGGTACCAACAGCAATGAATTTGGTTTCCTGGGGTGTCCCAGACAGGCAAGTCACAGAATACAGAATCACAGAATATCTTGAGTTGGAAGGGACCCACAAAGATCAGTGAAGTCCAACTCCTGACAGGCAAAGCTGTGACAGAACACTGCCCAGAAAGGCTCTGGAGAGACTGATGGATGTTTGCATGGCAGGCAGGCTGGTCTCCAGCAGGATCTGCTGGGCATCCTGGAGTTTGGTTTGAGCCTCTTAAAGGCTTAGGTGTGTTCATGGAAAGGGCTGGGTGTGTTTGTACACCCCTGAACACCCCACAGTCCTGTGCTTCCCTCTCTGGGTGCTCTGCTTATGACAAAGCAGCAGGGAGAGCACTGAAACAGCCTCTGCAAGATTGTGATTCCTGTGGTCAGGGGCAGAAAATACTGAACAAACCCCCTTACACTTCCTACCTTCCCATGCCGTGGATTGGGATAAACGTGCCTCCTGCCTTGGCTGCTGGAGGTTCCTCCTGTGTCAGTGTTTGGAGAACAAGCCCAGCCCTCCGGGGCTGGTTCCTGCCCCTGCTGACTTTGCAAACATCAATGTTTGCCCAGCGAAGCACGTGTGGGATCTGCCTTTGCTGCTCTGTGCAGTGAAGATGTTGTTTCCTCAGCAGGGAAGGGGCACAGGAGGGTTTGCCCAGCACCTGGGCTAGTGCAGATGGAAAGGGAATGGGCAGAGGTTCGTGGAGGACAACACTGCTCATGCCATCCATCCTCTGGGCTTTCATTCAGGACTTCTGCAAGAGAGGGAGAGGGGCCTTTTACATAACCAGATAGTGACAGGATAAAGGGGAATGATTTTAAACTAAAAGAGGAGACATTTAGATTAGATATTAGGGGAAAATTCTTCCCTGTGAGGGTGGTGATGCCCTGTCACAGGTTGGGCAGAGAAGCTGTGGCTGCCCCTGGATCCCTGAAAGTGTCCAAGGCCAGGTTGGACAGGGCTTGGAGCACCCTGGGCTGGTGGAAGGTGTCCCTGCCCATGGCAGGGGGTGGCACTGAGTGGTTTCTGGGTCCCTTCCAAGCCAAACCATTCCATGATTCTGTGATTCCATGCTCCCTTGTTGGGCAGCCCCTTTGTTTTGAGCCCATACAGACCCTCATGGAAGAGGCTTCAGCTGGTCCCTTTGATGGAGTATCTGAAAGATGGTTCCCTGGCCTCAAAGGACCAGTGAACACAAAGAGAAGTTGGAAAAGACTCGGGACACCAAGATGTTTAAAACTCTGCTGTAGCTGCTGTACCAGTGAGTAGAAGAAGACTCACCAGGCTGGAAGGGAGACGTGTGAGAGGAGTTATGACAGAGGACTGTAAATCAGTGGGTGGTATGGGAAGGGTGGACAGGAAGAGTGTGTTCCCCATCTCTATCTCTAAAAGAATTGCAGAACATCAGGTGAAACCAGAAGTTGCAAATCCAAAACAAACAAGAGGAGGTGTCTCTTCTGCCAGTGTGTAATTAATCTGTGGAACATCTTGCAACAGGATGTTGGAAATCGATGGGAGTTCCTAAAGCAACGAGATAAAGTGATGGAAGAGAAAATCATTATGGGTAATTAAATATGGAATCGATCTCTATGGCACAGGAACCCACAGATTGTTGGAAGCTGACTGGATATTTTGGGGAAGTATCTCAAACTATTTGATGGATTCTGACACTCAGGATATTCACTCTTGGCTGTGGCCAAAGAGAAGTCACTGGGGTGAATGGACCTTGATGGCCACTCTGATGGTACCACATTTTTGTACCCAAATACCTGATGGTAGCTTGGGGATCCCATTATATTTTCGGTTCCAGGACTTGTGAGAATGCTGTGGGAGTTTCTCCTGTCCTCTGGTGGATATGATGCTAAAATTACTCACTACCCAGAGGCTTTGCACAGGTAGGGGGCAAGTCACCTTCACAGACATCATATATAAAGTGGCTCAGAAACTGTTTGTGCCATCCCTGTATCCTTAAGATTCCATGCTCTCAAACATCCTAATACCAAGTCAAAGTGTTTGTTTGAGATGCATCTGGAGACCAACTGTGGATCCTTTGCAGTGGGATTCTGTGGCTTCCATGGGAACCATCCCAGTGTGGGTAGGTCTGACTGCATCTATACTGGAGTTTAATCACCTGCAGCAAGCCTGGTTGTGATGAGCATTTCATAATTTTCCTGATCCTAATTCCTAAGAGTAACCCCAGCAAGGCTTAGGCCAAGCTTTGTTAACTCCACATAATTCTCTATCTGCAGTTTTGAGCAAACACTTGTTTTATAGCCGAGGCACTTCAGAGAAGCTTTTGTTGCCTCCTTCTCCAGCCCTGTGTGGACCAGAAGCCTTAGGCAGGTCACACAGCACATTTGGACCTGAAGGCACTTGCCTGCCTTTTTATTTACTTAAGAGTCTCAGCCCTAGTAAAACATAAATATGCACCCCTTTCCCAGTGCCCATCCCCATTTTTATCCATGCTATCTCTGCTTTATTGACTGTATGGAGATGCAATTATGGGAGTTGATCCACCTGGAAGAACACCTGAACAACATCAACACCATCAGCGTGGTTGTTTTGGAAGCTGTGCTGGTGGCAACCAAGAGGATGAAGCAGGGGCAGCGTGTGATGATGGGTGGGGAGGGATGAAGCAACAATACCTTCAGCAGATTTTTCTGCAAAGACTCAGTGCTGGGAAGCCACAGAGCTGGTGCACGTCGATGTTTGCACAACGCCCTTGGCAAAAGTGCTGGTTTTGTGATCTCTGGCTCTGTGTGTCTTGAAACAGGATTTGTGCCTTGGTCAAGAAGAATGGGGGCTTGAGATGGGTTTTGATTTCCTTGTAAAACTGGCTTCTCTGGATGAATACAGAGGAATCAGCAGGGATGGAAATTGCCACCCTGGTCTCAGGACGTGACCAAAGAGAGCCAGGCCATGACCTGTGTGCTCTCTGTGGTCCTTGAGAGCACACTGAGATGTGCAGACCTACAAAGGCACAGCACGTTCCCAGTGGGTGACCTACTGAGCAAAGAAAGAGGCTCCTGTGCCTGGGAAGCTCCAGGCAGTGGAGTTTCCCCGTGAGGAGCCTGGCTCTCCCATTTCCCACAGATCACAAGGGCAGAGGGAAGTCACGCTGCTGCCACTCGTTGTTTTGACGGCTGAGAGTCCCTGCTTTGCTGCAGCTGCAAATTAACATCATCTTCCCCGTCTGGCTTCCCTCTGCAGGGCCAAGGGGGGCATGCCAAGCTAGCCCAAGGCAAGTGAGCTGTGCACCTCGCTGACAACTCCCTGCCCTGCTCAGAGCCAAAGGTGAGACGTGACTTTGTCCCCAGGTTAAGACACGAGGCTCATTAGTCACCCTGTGACAGCCCTTGCAGATTTGCAGCTGGAGGGTCCAAGGGCAGGAGGTGAGGGCACAAAAGACATGCTGATGGAGGGCCTGCCAGTTCCCAACACATTAACCTTTGGGGCAGGGCTGTGTGAGCTGCAAATCCAACATCAATTAGCCTGTTGGAAGCTAAAGAACATTGCTGGGATTCAGAGGTGTGAGGTTCATGGGCCACATCCCGAGGCAGTAACAGATGGAGATTTGGAATAGCTACACATTGCAGCAAATGGTGTGGTTACTTATAACCTGTTACTGCATGTCATGGATTTTAAAGCTGAGATATCAGGAGCCTTTCTAGAAGGAGAGGTGACCCAGTGGGTTTTTACATGTTCAAGACCCATTTCACCTGGTAGCATAAAACACTCTAGAGGTTTTTCTGCTCTGTCAGGACGTGGGCACCATGAACTGAGGACTTGAGAGCCCAGGATTCATCAGTCTGATCATGGCTTGGCTTTTCTTCTCTGCAGCATGTACAACGTGTCCTGCCAAGTGTCACTAAGGAGGCACCCCAGGCTGGTTTAGTGAATTCTCTTATAACAAGTTAAACCATTCCCTGAGTCCAATCCAGTTTAGAATTGCTGCTCAGTGATCACACAGGACATCTTAGGGTGAAGGTCTGAAAAAACCCCCTTCCTCTGCTGGGGCCACATTTTAGTGTTGAGTATCAAAAGAAGGCACCAGATTGACCAGAGAGGTCTGTGTAGGGTGGGAGGGACTCTGAGATGCTCCCCAATTGTGGTCCAAAGGCTGTCATGGTTTGCAGTTCTCACCTTTGCCACACACTGTGCTCAAAATCTGTGCTGTGATTTGGTCCCTGTATGAGATCTGAACCCAGTGGATGGTGCAAATATTGGTGGCTGATGGATGGGTGGGGGACATGTGTGGACATCTGGCCAGGGTTGCAGAACTGTTGATTCCTCACAAATTCAGCTGAACTGAGGTGGAGCTGAAGGAAGGTCATGCCTCTCAAGATGGTCATTCCCTCTGGTTTTCTGCCCAGAGAAGGATTTGGTTTTGCATCTTAGCCAGGAGCCAGCCTGCAGCATCCTGAGTCCTGCCAGGCTCTGCCAAGGCAGATGGTACAATTTGACCTTCCGCAGTCACTTCCATTTCCATGAGCAGCTTTATAAATGTTTCTGGGCAGAGGGACATAATCTTGTTTTGTTTCATGATTCCTGCCAGGAAAATCCTCCTGGAGACAGCCCTACCTTACGTGCCTGCTCCCTTGTCCGTGGTGGGCTCTGCGGCGGGAAGGGCATGAGCCTGTCAGGCTGTGCATCCTGCCCTGTCTGCTGACTCAGAAGGAATTTGGGACCATTCAGCCTCCTCAGCTACGGATCTAACCAGCCAAAGTCAGTCCAAACATGGGGCTCCCCCTTCTGACCTTCCCAGCCCTTGCCTGAACCTCAGAGCTGAATAACTCCTGTTTTAGAAGGCAGGAGAAAGGCTTTGGCAGCAGATGAATATACATAAAAGCTCAGGTAGAAATGGTACTTTGTGGTCACTTACATGCAAAGACTTTGCATTGGGGTTAATTTCCCTTACTTTCATAGCATCACAGACTCACAGAATGGTTTGAGTCAAGGGAACCTTAAAGACCAACTGGTTCCAACCTCCTGTGATGGGCAGGGACACCTTCCACTATCCCAGCATGCTCCAAGCAGGGATGGGGCCACACTTCTGGCCATAAGAAAGCCAGGTATGGAATCTAAATGTTGCCCAGGCTTGGAGGATGGGCTGAGCTTTACCCCAGTGCTTCAGGCAGTGAGGAGCCACTTCTCTGCTCCAGCTGTGGTCTGCATGGAGAAAGTGTCCTTGCAGTGTCCCAGCCATGTAGGGCTGCTTGCTTTGGTCCAGCTTTGTCCCTGAAGAGATGGAGGGGGGAGGAAAAGGACTTTCCTCTTTCAACCCATCCACCCCTGGGATTACTGTCTCTGCTGCTGAACACGAACAGCAGCCAAAGGTCACAGCTTCAGCCCTCAAATGTCCCAGAAGAGGAAGTGCTGTACATGCTGAAACTGTCTCCTCAACAAAACAGCAAGACAAACACTGCAGCTGGGGTTTAAACAGCCTGACCTGGAGTAACATGGGCTGGCCAGCTTTAAGGGAAAGGTAAATGCTCTGCTTGGGGATACGAAAGCAACTGTGTGAGGGAAAGGTTTGACATCCAGAAGGGAAGATCTCTCTGGATCTTGGTGGAAATTGCTTCACTGAAAGGGCTGTCCATCCCTGGCACAGCTGCCCAGGGAAGTGGTGGAATCCCCATCCCTGGAGGGATTTAAAAGCTGTGTGGATGTGGCACTTGGGGATATGGGATAGTGGTGGCCTTGGCAGTGCTGGGGGAATGGTTGGACTTGATATCAGAGGGCTTTTCCAACCTTTATGATCCTGTGATTTCATGGTGATGCTCCACATGGTGACAGCACAAGGGATGGTGGGGCCAGGCTGGGTGGGGGTTGATCTCCCAGCAGTCGATGTGACTGCTGGAGCTGTCATAGGGATAGGGAACTGGTCCCTGGACTGAGACCAGCAACCCACTGAGCGTGGTGACAACTGTGAGCTGCAGCCTGTAATGGGCACTGACAGCACATCCTGCTCATGGGGATGTGTTGGCATGGCCCGTGTTTGTCAGCTCTGGGTTCATGCTGGGGCTGAGGAAGCCGTGGCTGGGGGCTGCACACAGCTTGTGGCTCCATTCCACTCATTCCTTGTTAGGGCATCCTGGCTTAAAGCAGTTGAGTTTAAGCCTTGCTCTTGCCAACCTACAGCACGTCTTGCACCATCTGCCCTGTCCATATGCCCAAGGTTTTGTCCAAGGGCACTCAGCACATACCCTGGACATCACTCTGGAGGGTTCCAGCACAGCCCTCAAGAAGTCTTTGAACTAAAAAAAAATAATAATTTCATTTTGTGCCCAGAAGGAGCAGGGAGCCCAAAAGAGAGATGCAGCAATCCCAGTTCAGAGTGGACATGGTTAATCCAGTCCAGGCAAACAGCAGAGAAGAGCCCACATCATTCAGCCTGGAGACCAGAAACTGCTTCCTGGGGAGGGTGCCTGGCAGTGTGAAGATAGTCCCAGTTAATTAGATCATTTGTAGCTTGTTCAAAGGGTGTGAAGGACCCATTTGACCTTTCATAATGAAAAAATCCATGGCCTCGTTTTACACAGTGAAATGGGAAGGTTTAAACCCTGGAGAAAGTAGTTACACCCAGAAAATATGACTGGTCAGAGGGAGAGTTAACCTGTAAGGACCTTGTTAGCAGAGAGAGGCTGGAACAGGGTAATGGGCTGTCCTGGCCTGGACTAGTTTGGGAATTTCTGTGTGCTGTCTTGTCATGGGAGCAGTGGGAACAGGGACAGTGGGAAAGGCATTTCCCAGCAGGAAAATGGGAAAGGAGCTGCCCCAACCACCCTTGGCTTTTTCAGGTTTAGAGGAGGATATAGATAGGAAGTTGGAGAGGGACTTTTGACAAGGGGATGGAGTGGCAGGACAAGAGGGAATGGCTTCCCACTGCCACAGGGCAGGGTTAGATTAGATGTTAGGAAGAAATCCTTCTCTGGGAGGGTGGGCAGGCCCTGGCACAGGTTGGGCAGAGAAGCTGTGGCTGCCCCTGGATCCCTGGGAGTGTCCAAGGCCAGGTTGGAGCACTCTGGGCTGGTGGAAGGTGTCCCTGCCCATGGCAGGGGGTTGGAACTGGATAGTCTTGAAGGTCCCTCCCAACCCAAACCATTCCATGATTCTTTGGGAAATTCCAAGGAAATATAAGGACAAAATCTCCCCCATAAGGACGGATGGTTAAAGAGGGAACCAAGGCAGAAAGAGACGGAGGAAATCTCTCTCCTTGAAGATATTCAGACCTCAGTAGGAGAGAGCCCTGAGCCATTTGAGCTGAGTAGCCCTGCTTAGAGCAGGAGGTTGGATCACAGAACTCCAGGGGATTCTGTCCTAAAATGCTCAGTGTTTCCAGGACATGTGGTTGTGTGTGTATGGGGTGGGTGTGTGCAGATACACACCTCAGAAGTGACTACTATGTGATCTGAGCCACGTCCTGGAGTTATCCATAACACCTCACTGTGCAGTGTGTTCCCTGATCCATTGGCAAATGAGGGGGTGGGTAACCCACTGCAGCCACAGCTTCTGGGATGGCCTCCCAAAAGAAACAGTGAATTTCAGCTGTCCCACCACTCCCTTGATACTCCTTTACAGTTTTTCATTATTCTTTTCTTCTGACTAACCTAAAATCCAAACTGCTGTTGTGTCCCTCCTGGGTCCCTTTAATTGGGTCACCAGGCTCTGCAAGCACCAGTTCTTATCTGGCACCTCAGCTCTGTGATTTGGAGGGGGAGTGAGAGGGGAAGTCATTTCCATTGTTATTTTCTGTCCCCTACAGCAACAACATCAAACCTGGCTCTCCTGGGTTCATACTCCACTCCTTTGTCTCATCTTCATCCACTTCAACTTCTCTCCTGAGGGAAAACACCAACTTTATATCCTATGGGAGAAGTCATGAGTCTGCTCTGGCAGTGGGCAAAAACACAACACTCGCCCAGTGTTTTAATTTGCAGACTCAAAAACCTCCTGCTGTTGGCACCAAATGCTCTTCCAAGTCCATGACAATCCTCTGCCACTCCTCGCATCAGGGAAGAGATTGCTGGGGTTTTTATGTGCCTGGCTCAGCTCCCTTGTGGGGTTTGCAGGCAGAACACTGCAGGACGGTGTTATTGAACATGTTCCCCACTGCAAATCAAACGAGAAGTTTAAGAAAAATGGCAAGTTGAGGTTGCAGACTTCTCAGGAATGTTACTGTTATATGTAGAATCACAGAATGTTTTGAATCATGGTTTGAACCATGGGATCATAATTTGGGTTGGAAGGGGTCTCAAAGACCACCTCATTCCAAGCCCCTGCCATGGGCAGGGGCACCTCCCACTAGCCCAGGTTGCTCCAAGCCCTGTCCAACCAAACTATGAGAATAACCTGTTTTTTTCCACCTTGGTGACTGTATCTGCCAATACCTGTAACAAATGAGGGGAGGGTTTGGAGTAAAGCTGTTTCTACTCTGCTCATCAGGGCCATCAAGGCCAATAAATGGTGCAGGAGTTCTGCAGGAGAGAGAGACCCTGTGCATGAACCACCTTGCATGTGTTACTTCCCATCCTTCACACAGCTGATGGTCGTGGGTCACTGTCCCCTCTTCTGTGTTTCACCTCCAGACATGAAATTGGTGGCCAGAGCTGCTAATCCTTGGCCCTGAGATAGGAAAAGGTGTATTTCTATTGTTTTAGAAATGTAGTTTGGTTGGACCACGTATCTCCCAGGAAGGTAAGGCCAGCAGAGGAGCTGGAAGGGTTCTGGGCTGTCAGAGCTTCAGTGTAGACAGCATTAGAAATTTGTTGGAAGGGTAAATTTCATTTATGTCCTCGCTGGCTACAGAAATATGTTTTTTTCCCGTCCAAATGGAAATCTCATAACATTTTTGTCTGAGGCCATGCCAACTTTGAGTGCTTCCAGACTCAAACCCCAGGACCCAGCTGAGGACTGAGGACTGGAGCTGGTGGGATTCTTGCCAGGCTTAAAGCTGCTATTTGCAGCCGTGCTGGTTTCAGACAGAGCCTGCAGGGATTTTTAGGGGTAAAAGGGGGAGCAAGGACTTCAGGTAATGCAAACAGATTTAAGTCTGCTTAGATCACTGGTTTACCTGAGTGGTGGGGCAGTGAAACTTCCAAAAGGACAGTCCAACAGCCTGGAGATAATGTGAATTGGGATGGATGAGTAATGAGCTGCTCCAGGGCCATGAACTGCCAAGAGGATCCCAATATTTGAGCTGTAAGAGAGACTTTTGTAGCAGGTTGAGCTCATCAAGTCATCAGCCTGGGGTCCTGACTGCAAATCTGCAAGGCTGGCTCCCTGGAATTACAGCCAAGCTGGTTTGTGAGGAGCTCCCCACACCATCACATGAACTGGCAGTCAGGTTGCTCATGGAAACTTGTCTTGTCTGGTGGAAACATGTCCCTGGCTGTGCTCCATCAGAGGTTCACCAAAGGCAATGTGTTTTCTGTGAAATGTTCAGCGTTCTGCAACTCTGTACATTCTGATGGGGGAAAAAAAGTGTTTGCCTGGAAAATCCCCAATCATCTCGACTGGCTGTGTGTGGTGTGGTGTGAAGAAACATGACTGTGTCACGCTGTCCATCCCATCTCTTGGGTGTAACCCCATCCCAGACCTGAATAACCTGTCACTCTTGGCTAAAGGCTCTGGCTCCCTGCCCAGGCTCCCCTGTCTCCACTGAGCTTCTTTCCATGGATGTCTGCCATGGACGTGGCTTTATCTTGGTATTCTAAGGAAGCATAACTTCTGGGAGCATGTGTATGGAAGAGGCCTGGCTTCATCTGTGAGCTTCTCTACTTCACTTTCTCTTGAAGCATTTGACCAACTTCCACCAGATTTCATGGCAGGACAGCCACAGGAATAAAGCTTTTACAAGTTGGCAGCCGAGTTGCACCAGAGTGGGGCCAAAAGGCACAAATCCACATGGAATTTTTGGGCATTTTCAGCCTAGTTGCACATTGAACTACTTGTCCTTCCTGTCTTCCTCTTGCTGTCCCTGCAGGGTGAGATTGAAAGGGCTGAGAAAGGTCCAAATGGCTGGAAAAAGGAATTTGCAGAGTTATCTCCCTTTTGCCTCCTGTTTGGGGTCTGTAGAAGCTCTCCCCAATGCAGAGTCAGGCTGGGTCTCTTCTCTTTCCCCTCTGGATGTTGTTCAGTGGAGCAGAGACATCTGCTCAGAGGCTTCCAAAATCCTCTGAGATTCTCCCACTTTACAAAAGGAGGAGATGTTAATTTTTCATGTTGATGGAGCAACTTCTGGCTCAGCAAGCCAGAAACCTGCAGTGTGGAAACAACCAACATTTCTGCTTTAAAATTTACATGCTCCTCAAGGGATTGCAGGGAGGCTCCAGGAGAACCTGCTCACAGGTTTGGAAGTCATAATTCAGTTCTTCAAATTCCGCCAGTCCAAAGGCTGGAAAATTCCATGGATTCTGGTGCGTGTGTCTGTGTGTGTGTGACTTGAGCAACAGCAAGTATGGGCTTTAGGAAGGGTGCTGAAGTTTTGGACACTCCTGATGACAAGGTGTGAGGTGGATAAAATGAGTCAACACAGAAATGACAAGTTTTTTTTGGCATCTGGAAAAACCTTGGAATTCTGGCATCCAGACTGTGCCCTGGTTGTAAAATGGCCACAGTTGCCACCAAAAGCAAGAGTCATGTGTTGGCCACAGGATGTCTGGAACAAGCCCTGCCAGAGGCAGCAGATTCCAGCCCTGCAGCTCCAAGCTGGATGCTGTGCCAAGCAGGCTGCACTGACCTCTGACCCTGCTCTTCTGGACACACGACACATCTGCTCCTTGCATTCCTGGTTTGGAACGGGAGTCTCCCTCCCAAACCTCCAAATATGCAGCTGCAGTGCCAAAGAGGCTTTCACAACCTCTTGCATGACGGTGGTGGACGTGGGGAAGGTGATGATGTCAAGGGTGGTTGCTGCAGCAACCCAACCTGATCAGGGTGTGTGCACCCTCTCCAAGAATGTGGTTGTGGTGCAGAGCTGACACGGAGTCACAGCTGAAGTCCACGAGGTGGAGAGAACAGGGGGATCAACTCAACTTTAAAGCAGGGGGAGAAGTCTAGGAAAGAGCCACAAAGAAATCTGAGGAGGACAGTGGGAATCCATGAAGGACAGTGTGATTAAAGGCCTGATCCTGCTGCTACAAGCCACCTCTGGGAGTGGCCACCAGCCAGCCCTGGTGTTACTGGTGGCATTTGACCACCAACACAGAGTTTCTTGCTGAGTCGGTTTGACCAGACAGGGATACCCAGTGGTGGAGGGAAGGCAACAGGTTGCTCTTGCTCCCCTGACCTTTGTCTAAGGCAGAATGAACATCTCTAACTGATTAGAAGAGCTTTAATTAAAAAAAGGCTGGGGGCCAAGCAAGGCTGCCCTGCACGGTGTCACTGAGCTGGTCCTTGGGGTGACAGCAGCACCTGCCCCTGGATGGACCCTGGGCTCTGGGCAGGTGGGGAAGCTGGTTTGTCTCTGTCTTGGGGCTCCCAGAGAGGACCCCATTGGAAGGCAGAGAAAGACCATGGAGCACCAGGTGCTCTCTTCTCCTGGCAGGTTTGACCTTCCAGGTGTAGAGTGTGGAGGGCACAGGGAGGCCAGCACATGGTGATGGATACCATGAGGGTCACCTCTTCTCCCAGGCAACCAGCAACAGCATGAGAGGATGAAGTCTTGAGCTGCAGCAGGGAAGGTTTAGGCTGGACATTAGGAGGAATTTCTTCACAGGAAGGGCGATTAGTTATTGGAATGGGCTGCCCAGAGAGGTGGTAGAGTCACTGTCCCTGAAGGTGTTTAAGGAAATACTGGATGTGGCACTCAGTGCCATGGTGGTGTTTGGGTGGACTTGATCTCAGGGATCTTTTCCAACCTAATGGATCCTGTGATTCTGTGATAGGATGATCCTCTGTGATTAGATGATCCTCTGTGATTTTAAAAAGGAGTCACTTTTTATATGGGTAGAGAGTGATAAGACAGGGAAGAATGGTTTTAAACTAAAGGAGGAGAGATTTAGACTGGGTGTTAGGAAGAAATTGTTCCCTGGGAGGGTGGGCAGGCCCTGGCCCAGGTTGGGCAGAGAAGCTGTGGCTGCCCCTGGATCCCTGGGAGTGTCCAAGGCCAGGTTGGACAGGGCTTGAAGCCACCTGGGCTGGTGGAAGGTGTCCCTGCCCATGGCAGGGGGTTGGAATTAGATGATCTTTAAGGTCTCTTCCAACTCAAGCCATTCCATAATTCTCTGAATATATGATTCCATGATCCCCTTGATGGGTCCCTCAGTGACAGGTCTGCAGAAAGGTCTGGTGAGCCCAAGGGATGAATCTTTATGCTTCAGGACTCCACCACACCCTCCTTTCTTGTGGGAAAAGCACCCTAGTTGCCCTTAACCTGAAAAGGTGCCAAAATGCCCTCTTGGATCCAGGGAAGAACCTGGCACAGCACTCACACTGTTGCATAATTCACACAGATCTCCAGGCTGCCCCCTGGATGGCAGCTCAGAGGGCCTTTGTCTGGGTTCAGTAATGCTCTCTGACATGTGGGATTTACCAAAAAATAAGGACATGTATGAATTTCCCCGTGTACAGCAAGGAAAGGGTCCAGCATGTTACTGCTTCCCCAACGCATCCCTCACCTCTGTGGAACGAGGGTGTGTGAATGAGAAACTTTGGTCAAAAGACAAATCTTGATTTCAACTCCCCCATTCCCTTAGAATGCCAGAGAACCCCCAAAGAAATCCTCTGCCTTCCAAAAACACAAAGGGCTTTCTCAGTGTGCCTCCAAACCGACAACTATTTGCCAGATAAGCCAGATATTCTCCTTTTTGTTTTTATTTTTTCATTTTAACAACAAAAACATCCTATGCAGGCAATCCATCCCATGTTTCTTGGTGAGCAGGGATAATTAGGTGGCTGTAACTATAAGATACCGAGTGCTCTTGGTACTATAAATAAAGGTCAAACACAAGGCACTTCCTGCTACTTTTGCTGACACGTGGCTGCCATTTAGTGATTCATAATCTCTACACACGGCTTGGCACACACAGGGGATTTTTTTTTTTAATGGGAGCTGTTTTCCACTTGTGCAAACACAACAAAGGATTTAAAGGGACCTGCTTTGATCCACCTCCACCCCCAGCAAGATCCAGCTGAAGGTAACTAAGGCGAACAGGACCATGGGCTGTAGGTTGAATGATGCATGAGTGGGAGCTGATTTTCTGCTGGCTTTTTAGGAGGTTTCCAGATTGAAAAAAAGTTTAAAACTATGTCTATTTTTTATTTTTTATAGTGTTTTCCTTCTCTATATCACAGATCCCTGCACAAACACAGATATGACTGAGCAGCAGAGGGGAAGACGGATGCTGGGAGATAGGAAAACCTGACAGTGTTTGGGTGGGATTGTGGGGGGCCGTGGTCTCCTGGTCCACAGGCTGGGCTTTAGTTGTGAGATGGACTCTGATGAGAATGATTTCATTATCTGGACACAAATAGGAAAAAAATTGCGCATGAATTAAGAGCTTCTCCACGCTGGGTCTGTTCTGTGGTTTTACAATGTCTTGGGAGCAGGGGTACCACAAAAGATGAAAAACAGCCTTTATGTTTAGGAAGAAAATTGGGGCATAATGTGCTTGTTTCATCAAATAGGCGATCTTAGTTTTGAAGATTTGTGCTTGAGTTGTGTAAGATTGTGGTTGTTTTATTTGAGACAACTTTTGTCTGTTTCTGTAGAAAATATCTACAAGATTCAGACAAACCTGAGACCTCAGGACATGGAGAGCTGTGGGTGTTTGGGAATTTGTCCTGAAAGCAGTGAAAAGGAATGACTTGTTCCAACACACTCCCACAATTTCTCAGACTGCACTAAAAATCTGCCTCATCTCCTCTTTGGATTTGTTTTAATGACCTCTTAAGAAGTTTCCAACTGGAACTAGACTGGGGGATGTGCACCTCTGAGCAAGTAATTCCATGAAGGACTGTCTGTTGCCTTTGATGGTTGGTCCACTTTGTTTCCTTTTGGTACCTTTACTTTTCTAGTGTGTATTCAAGAAAAGTTCGGGGAAATGGTTTGAATTCTGTTGTTTTGTGTGAACTCACCTTTCAGTCGTGGAATCAGAAAGTCATGGGATGATTTGGGTTGGAAGGGACCTTAAAGACCATCTAATTCCAACCCCCTGCCATGGACAGGGACACCTCCCACCAGCCCAGGTTGCTCCAAGCCCCATCCAACCTGGTCTTGGACACTTCCAGGGATCCAGGGGCAGCCACAGCTTCTCTGCCCAACCTGTGCCAGGGCCTGCCCACCCTCCCAGCCAACAATTCCTTCCCAACATTCAATCTAAATCTTCCTTCTTTCAGTCACTTCAGGGTTTGCATTACAGCAAATTAGATGTGCAGCAAGACCTAGTCCTTGCATGGGGACCCAACAGCTGGGAGGGACAGGAGATTAAAACCCCAGTGGGGAAGGGAAATCTGGAGTGGCCAAGTGGGAGCCTTGCACTCCGTGGTCCTACCGACTGAATCACGCTGCTGATGTCACTTATTAAGGCTGTTTCCTGGTGAGGAAGAGACTCAGCCCCACACAGGTCACCAGCTGGTGCTGGCACAGCCCAGAGCAGTGAATCACCAATGCTGTTTGCAGAGCCCAAGCTGAGTCACTTGCGTGGACAGAGACCTCCCAGAAAATGTTCCTCGGTGAACAAAATACCCCACCAACTCCAGGTCCCTTTTTGGTGTCCTTTGCCTGATGAAAGGAGGATTTTGCTCAGTGGAATGTCTCCTCCTGAGGCTCTGCTCCGTGGTGTGTCTGGGTGCAGAATGACCTGTGTTTCCAGCTGGCAGAACAAAGGCAGGGATCGTGTTTGCGGCCTGTTTGTTCAGCGTCCCAGTAACAGGACATTGGGCACCTGGAAACTTTGGCACACAGAACTTGTATTTCATTATCTTTTTTTTTTTGTTTTGTTTTGTGGTTTTTTTTACTTCTGAACCCTAAAGGAACAGAGGAAAAAAAAAGAGGTTTAGTATGTTTTTTTTCTTTAAAAAAAAAAGCAAATTGGGGAAAAGAGGGGAAAAGATTGTTCCAAGGCCAAATTATTACCTGCTCACTTAAATACTGGCTCAAACGAGGCAAGTAAAAGAAGAAAGTGGCCCTAGAGACTCAAGGGGAACACAAAGGAGATCTGGAAAATCCTGTGTGCCAGGGATGGGGTGGTGGGGGAACAGCCTTCCAGGGTCTTGGCCACTACAGGAACTAATGGCCAGCAAATGAAGTTAGAGGGATATGGGCTCCAAGCAAGTCCATGAAGGTGGGTCCTCATGCAATGGGTAGGTGAGTTGTAAACACCTTTCTGAGGATACTGTGGATACAAGAAGGTCCAGGAGGTAAATGGGCAAGTGAGGGATGATAGAATTCACTAGGAGAGTTTTTTTTGGATTTGAAACAGCCAAGTTCCATCAGGCTCAGGACATCACTGAGTTGAATATAAAGGAGGCAGGGAGAGTTTTGGGGAACGTGCCACATGTGTTTGACCCAACCTCGAGCACCTGCTCATGGCCACTGATTTTACTTTTTTTTTTTTCATTGTGTTAATCTGAAACAGCAGGAAGCAAAACGAGCTTGGCCACCAAAGCCCCGTCACCTCACCCCATGTGACTGGAGTTGGGAACAGAATCCTCAGTCACGTGGGGCAGGAACGTGTTCTCTGCAGGTGTCTACGTACGCAATCCCAGGTTTGAGAGGCCCCAGGTGCTACCAGAGAGCACCTTAAGAGGATGCTCAGCTTTGTCTTATGTTTTCTTTTCCAAGTCTCTTCCCACCTGTCAAAGCAGCTTCCCAAGCTGGATAGAGCCTGAGCCAGAGCACTGTGGCTGTTTTATTCTCTCAATGTGTCCCAGCAACACCGGGCAGCCAGCCTGGCATTTTGACTGAGATTTTAATGGCTCGCTATTACCAATTCCCTTTTTTCCATTTCTCTCCTAGCAACACTGGGTAATTTTACCAAATTTTATTATTTTTTTTTTAGGTTTTTTTTTTGTTAAACTCCTGTTTTGCCCTTCCTTTGGGGATTAGGACAAGGGACACGGTTCCACAAAAGTGACTTGGGTGCCAGATCCCTGCTAGTGCCTGCGGCCAGCTGTAGTGTGCTGCTACCTCTCTCCTTCCCCACCTCAGAGCCAGGCAAACACATTCTGTTCTTTTGGGATTATATCCTAGAGATCTGAATGTCACAGCAGGCTGCACGGTTTAACACAGGAAACATTTGTGCCTGCTATTTAAGAGAAATAAGTTGCTCGTGTTTCCCTGGGAACCAGCCTGTCAATCGAGCTCGTTTGACTCCCCTGTTATTAAAATAAAATGTGAAAGAGCAAATGGATATGTTGCAAGTTGTAGAAGGGCAAAACGCTCTCTGGATATATTTTGTATCCAAAATACATATCCTTATGTAGAGAAGGAGCTAATTTGGAGCGTTTTTTCAGCTTATTTAGATGGATTGTTATTCTTTTGGGTTATTTGTGGGTGTACCGAGGCTGTATTCTCTATTATGCTTCTTAGCCTCCTTCTTCAGAGCTTTTCTCTTCCCCCCAGGAGTGTTTTCACTTCTCATTTTGTTCAGGTTCACAGGAAGGTTTATCTTTAAGACCTGGGACTTCCAAAGGCGGCAGGTTATCCGTGGGGCAAAGCTATTTTTAGGGAGAGCAGTGCCAGGATGGCTCACAGCCCTTGGCAGAGGACACGTGTGGAACACAAAGACAGGCTCTGTCCTGGCTGGGCATCGTCAGGAGCTGAGACAGGCACGGGCAGCGAGCAGGGCACGGCACAACAGCAGGGCTGTTCTGGGCAGGGAGAAGGGCTGTGAGCAGGGAGAAGGGAATCACAGTGCCCAGAGCCAAGGCAGGGGCTGCAGAGGTTGGGATGGAAACAGTGGAGCTTCTCAGGATCATTCCTTGCCCTTTGTGGGTGTCACCCCTTGGCCTTTGAGGGGAGACATCCAAATCAGTAACACATTGCCTGGAAGAGAGATATATTGTCTTTAACACCTGGTCAGTGCTAGAGATCCAAGACTTGTAGGGTTAGTTTGCATTTTTCCACTGTTCTCACTGCCATTCCTCCTGCTTTCCTCTGCTACCTGCTGGGAGATAAGGCAGGAGCTGAGCTGCTGGCATCACCAAAGCCTCCTCCCACATTTCCACATTCAACCCTGTTCCTTTGTGCCTGCCAAATATTCATTTCCTGGATTCTTTGTGCTCGGAATAATTCAAGGGGTTGGGGTTTCGTGCGAACTGTGCTGAATTGGCGACAAAGTGGTGGAAAGGTTCATCACTGCTTCCCTAAGAAGGCATGCTGGGTGACATAGGTCTGCATCTCCTGGGAATAACTTGTGAAGGATGTGCTAGAGGTTTACAAAGCAGTGATGAATTGCCAAGAAGTCAGGGGTTCATGTTTCACACAGTACAGGAACATGAGTGCATCAAGGGCTGGAGCCCCTCTGCTCTGGAGCCAGGCTGNAATGAAAGTAGCCAGCTTCCAGCAAATCAAAGGACAAGTATCAACCATTGATACAGTTCCTTGCTGCGTGATGTTGGGGTTGTCAATATTTACCTGAGGAGGGCAGATTAGCTTATGAAAACAAACTCCAAAGAAGGTTTTTTAATGCAGAGTAACCATGTTTACCTCACAAAATCCCCATAGCACAAAATAACTGGGAACTCAGCGTGGTGAGTCCTGTTCTCCCACCTGTGGAGCAGCACACTGGCCTAGACTAACCTTTGTTCTCGCCCAGGGCAATTGTTGTTCTGTTCTTTGCCAGCCACATTTTTTCTCCCTCTTTATTTATTTCACCTTTTTCAAAGCATCTGCTCTGGGGGGTGGCTGGGGTACTGCTGTCCATTCTGGTGTCCCCTGGAGATGACTTTCTCCAGGATTTTTGAGGGCTGCAGCATGGCACAAGGGAAAAGAGAGTGTAGGACAACACAGCTCCTGGCCAGCACACAGGTGTGTGTGTGTGAGATGGTGCCACCTTTTAACCTGCTTTCTGCCTGTGCTCCAGGGAAAGAATTTCCAATTTTCCTAATCCAAATGAAACCAAAGGGTACTTTAGGTACAAGAACTCACAGAAATGGCATCATGGGGGACTTGTAAATGTAGCAGAGAGGAAGTTGTGGTAAGAATAAGTATTTGGGACTTGACAAATATAAGTCAGAAACAGCAGAAAATTTCAATCATGGTGTGTGTTTGCTACAACAATTTATTCGGGATTGTGATGGATCTTCCACACGTGGGTTTTTTCCCCCCATTGCTGAGATTGGATACTTTTCTCAGCAGCTATATCCTTCCAGAAATCCATGGAGGAAAGTCTTAAAGCCTGTAGCTCTCAGGATGTTAGAAAAAGTTATAATTCAAGCTGTATCATTCTGGAAATCACCTTCCTAGAAGGAAATAAGGAAGAACAAACCTCCTCCTCACCTGGGCTTGTTTTATTTCTAATCACAAAGGTGAGCTGCATGGTTGTTCTGCCTCTAGTTTGTTTATCACCACAGGGAAATATTTGTGATAGAGCTCCCTGTGCCTTGGACAGCTTGTCAAATGACGACTGAATAGCAAATGTCATTATTAGTCATTCCCATGAATCGCAGCAGCTACACTGGGATGACTGGAAGTTCACAAAGGCTCTTTAGTAAAGGGCAGACTCTCAGAAGTGACTTTGGAAGCTGCCTGTAGCCTGAATATGCTTTCAAAGGGAAGCTGCTGGGCTTTCAGGTTCCCTTTGTAGTCTTAGTGAAACCTTTTATTGAGTTATTGTCAGGGGGTTGTGAGGAAAAGGGGAAATACACTCACAAGAAGCGATACTGTTTGATCTTTGCCCTTCCCTGTTGTGTTTGTAGTCCACAGTCTTGCTTCAGATACCATTTCTACTGGGATTTTGTATTTATGTCAGAATGTTTCTCTGTCCTGCTCCGGACATGGTTTTGGTTTTACTCCTGGGAATGTATTTTTTTGTCTGACTGTTCAAGTGTTCCTCGAGTGGGGGAATGAATCATGGAAATTCTGTATTATAGACAGATGAAAAGATAATAAAACACTCTATCTGGGCCCTCCATGGTAAGTTTACTTTGCCTACTTTGCAGGTAACAGGGATTAGTCTTTCTCTAGCAAACAAACAGTGTAGAGGATGGAAAATTCAACTAGGTTGCTTGGAGTTGTAGTTCTTTAACACAGGTATTTTCAGACTGTTCTTGGTGTCCTGCTTGGGGAAGCACAAGCAGTTTTTTTCACTGTGTGTCACCCAGCCCAGAGCAGGAGCCAAAATCAGCACCCAGGTACCCTTATGATAAAGAATCCTGGCTTAAAAAAATCAGAACCCCCCCCTGTTCTAAGCAACTTATTTTCTGTTTGCCTTTAACGTTTTAACTTGACAGGGGTCCTGCTGGATGATTTGATCCCCCTGAAGATTTGAGCACATACTAAACCCATGAGGCCTTTTCACTGCAGACATGCTCTCAATGCCTGCAATGAGTCTTGGCAAGAGAGGGCAACCTGTGAAGCACAACACACCCCGTGGCTTCTGTCAGGTGTCTTTGCATTGAGAGATTCCTGGCTCCAAGTGCATAACAGCATTTTTACCAATGTTTTTAAATCTGAGGATGAAAAACATGAGAATGGTACGAGGCAAAGCCTTTTTATTCCAAATGCCAGGAATGTGGTGTTTTCGAGCATGGATGGGTACTGCCTGCTGCCTGTTTTTCTTTTCCAGGAAGCTGGATCTTTATTTTCCTAAAAACCAGCTTATACCAGGCTTGTTCCTCATCCCGCCTGACAGTTCTAGGAATCGGGCATTATGTTGGTCAATAGGAATCTAAAAACAATCTCTTAATGGCTTTAAATCATTATTTTGCTTGTCAGGGAAAAAAAAAATCATCAATCCATCCAATAACTCTCCTTGGCCAGACTTCAAACACCTCAAACCCAGAAGTACACCTTCAGACACTGTTCAGATACCCTTTCACCCTCCCATGTGCTCTCCAGATTCGAGTGCTGGACTCCCTTGCCCACCTGAATGAGTGTTGAAGGACATGAGACCTGAGCTATTTCTCTCCATTCCTGGTAGAACTTTGGGTGCAAAAATCCCTCTCAGAAACAGACCTTCCAGGCAATAATACACTTTCCTTTCTCTATGTCGATTATGTCTCTGCATTGCAGCTCTTGGCAATCTTGTCAGGTGTGTTGCACAAGGAGGTTTTTCTCCTCCCTAATTTTTAGATTACTCTCTCTGGACATTCACTTTACATTTCATTCATAAGCCTGTCCTTCACATGTTCTTCCCAGGAAAGATGATTTACTTGCCATGTGGTCTGTTCTGTTCACAGAAAACAAGTAACAGAGGCACAAAAAATGCTGATTTCAGGATTTCATCACATTTCTTTGGAACTACTGTCTGAGTGTGGGCACCAACATCAGCCCTATCTGTCAGTTCCTCTTCCTTAATGCATCAAACACTGTATTAAACACAGGCTTGCAATGCATTTTAGCTTTATCTTCCCCCAGGTAATTGCATTTCTGTGTACCCTCAAAATGCCTCACAAGCACGCCTGGGGCTTTGGGCTGGCTGGGCTCTGCTGCCAAATTTAAACTGCAGAAAGAGGGTAGAGCCCAGGGGACCCCAAGGATCTCAGAGCTTTCTAGATTTAGTTCAAACCCTTCAAATCACAGCCAAGCTAGCGCAGAGCCCTGCAGCATGGTTGTTTATTTGCTATGGAGGAAATAGAAGTGCCATTCAGTAGGAATTGGCTCACCAGCTTTCCCAGCTGCTGGATGACTAGCATCCCTCATGGGTCAGCTTCTCTGTGGGAACAGGGAGCCACCAGTCCATTCTTTGGGGCTCCTTTCTGGCTACAAACAAACATGGCCTGGATTAGAGGCAGCCCTGGGGGCAGGTAGTGCTCTGTGAGATGCTGAGGACTCCAGGCAGGAAATCCTGGCTTCCCCACTGCTCCCTCCAGACAGGTATGTCCAAGTTGGACCATCAAACTGACCCTATTTCCTCATCATCTCTGGGCTCTGTCCGGTCTGGTGGGAAAGGCTGCTCTTTCCAGCCAACATAACCAACCTCATTGCCAATTCCTCTCTTTCCAGATATAGCTGGATAAAACAGGGATATGGCTCATTGCCCTGAAGTCCTTTAATTTACAAAGCTCTGCTTCCATCTGTAGGCTCGGTGGAGACCCAGTGGTGAGGCTGTGGGGGGTGTGTGAGAGGGCAGAGCAGGCTCAGAAACCACATTTCAAACAAAACATGTGGCCAGGAGATGTTATAGAACCATAGAACATCCTGAGCTGCAAGGGACCCACAAGGATCAGCCAGCCCTAATTCTGGCCCTGCACAGACACTCCAGCAGTTCCACCACGTCCTGAGAGCACTGTCCAAATGCTCCTTGAACTCTGGCAGGTTTAGGGCTATGACCACTGCCCTGGGCACCCTGTTCCAGTGCCTGACTGTTCTCTGAGTGAAGAACACTTTCCTAATATCCAGCCTAAGCCTTCCCTGGCACAGCTCCAGCTGTTCCCTTGGGTCCTGTCCCTGCTCACAAAGCAGAGATCGGAGCTGCCCCTCCTGAGGAAGCTGCAGACCATGATGAGGTCTCTTCTCAGTCTCCTCCAGGCTGAACAAGCTAAGCGACCTCAGTCCCTCCCCATATGGCTTCCTCTCTACACTCTTCACCATCTTCATGCCACTCCTTTGGATGCTCTCTAACAGTATTATAACCTTATATACTGTCCCTTGTCTTATACTGATTGTCAAACACTATATTGGCTTCAGCATCTGGGAGCTTCGAGGGGCTTTGCAGGTATCAGTTCCAGCACTGACAGCAGCAGTGAAGGGCAGTCAGGGAAGCACAAAGTCTGGAAGAAAATGGCCTGTAAGCACGATATATATGAAATGGAAAAGTTTGCAGTTATTCAATATCTGAGGGAAGCTGGGAAACCCAAATCCATGTTATTCTTGCTGTTTTCCACAGCTGTTTCAGCTGGCTCAGCAACCTCAGCCCAGCTGTGCAGGTGCAAACCTCCAGTAGGCAGCTGGGTGTGTTCTACAAAACTTTCAAACGCTCGAAGGCAGCCTGCAGACATGACTGATTTCCATCCAAAGGGCAGTCTTTCCTCCAGACTTTCTCTCCAGGCATCCAAAAGCAATTTCAGCCAGCATTTAATGGGAAGGCTGCGGGATGTCTGAGTGTTCCAGCTCTGTGGTGGACCCTCATCCTGTGCATTACACATTGCTCAATCCTGATCGCAAACTTTTTTTTGGAAAGAAGCTATAACTTAGNTAGTACATATAGTGTATATATATAATGTATACATACATATTATGTGTACATTATGTATTATATGCATTATAGTATTTAGGTAGTATATAGAGTTTGTATATGTATATATACACAAACTACATGCTGTATGTTATAGTCTACATATATGCATTATACATATATGTATTATAGCCTATATATATGTATTATACATATATATATTATAGCCTATATATTACACATATTATACATTTATGTATTAGTCTATATATGTATTATACATATATGTATTATAGTCTATATATATGTATTATAGTCTATGTATTATATCATCTGGGTGGTCTGCCTGAGGACCACTCTGGGTTAATGCTGGGACCTCCACTGCCATTCCCAACCCCTCAAGGAGGAGGGGGAAGTTCATTAGCCCCGGGGATAGTGGTTAATTAACCCCGAGGCGGGTTAATTAANGTGTATATATATAATGTATACATACATATTATGTGTACATTATGTATTATATGCATTATAGTATTTAGGTAGTATATAGAGTTTGTATATGTATATATACACAAACTACATGCTGTATGTTATAGTCTACATATATGCATTATACATATATGTATTATAGCCTATTTATATGTATTATACATATATATATTATAGCCTATATATTACACATATTATACATTTATGTATTAGTCTATATATGTATTATACATATATGTATTATAGTCTATATATATGTATTATAGTCTATGTATTATATCATCTGGGTGGTCTGCCTGAGGACCACTCTGGGTTAATGCTGGGACCTCCACTGCCACTCCCGACCCCTCAAGGAGGAGGGAGAAGTTCATTAACCCAGGGATAGTGGCTAATTAATCCCGAGGGGGGGTTCATTAACCCCGTGTCTCTGCGATGACCTGGAGCTGAGACATCCCTTACCCAGAGGCCGCCGGGAGCATCATCCTTTGCTGGCTTTGAGGGGTCTGAGAAAAGTTAAAAGCTACGCCTATTTTTGGTTTAATGTGGCATTTTTCCCCTGTCTCTCACCCTGCCCCGTGCAAGTGCACAGGCTCCGATAGGGCCGGGGGAGGAGGAGGATCCCAGATAAACCCTGGCTGTGCTCGCCCCTGGTGGGTTGGGATCTGCTGGTCCCCTGGCCGGGTTTTAGCTGTGGGATGGGCTCACATGGCATTAATGCCACCGCTTGGGGACAAAAATGGGACGGGAGTGAAGCGCTGCGGGGCGCTGGGCCTGCCCTGAGGGTGGCTGGGCCTGAGCGGGGGCACAGAAAGGGCAGGGAAAGCGGGGTTTGAACCCAAAACAGGCAACACGGACAGTGGGTTCGTGTTGGGGCGGGGAAGGAAAGAGAAGGAGGAGGAGGAGAAAGAGGCGGTGCCGGGGCGGGCCGCAGGGCTGGGAGGCGGCTGGAAAACAGGCCGGCGCTGGTTGTGTCCCCGCAGTGCCCGCAGAGCAGCGGCAGCAGCAGGAGCTGAGCCGGGAGCGCCGCAGCCGGACGGCAGCGAGGCGAGGGCGCCCCGACCCCGCAGCCCCCGCCGCCGGCACCGCACACAGGTACGGGGGGGACAGGGGAGGGACCCGGGGAGGGACCTCAAGGGAGGGACACCGAGAGGGACCCCAAGGGAGGGAGCCGGGGAGGGACCCCAGTGGGGGAACCGGGAGGGACCCCAGTGGAAAGATCCCCGGGGAGGGTCCCTCAGGGAGGGACCCCAATGGAGGGTTCCCCAATGGGGGGTCACTCAGAAGGGTCCCCCCGGGGAGGGACCCCCATGGAGGGTCCCCCAATGGAGGGTCTCCAAGGGAGGGTGCCCAGTGGAGGGACCCCAATGGAGGATCTCTCAAGAGGGTCCCCAAGGGAGGATCTCTCAGGAGGGTCCCCAAGGGAGGGTCCCCCAGTGGAGGGTCCCCCCAGCCCCTCAGAGGCACCTGAGGCAGGAGGGCCCCGGACACTATGCAGGTCTGAGGGGCTTTGTGTGAGGGGACAGACCCGGCGCCCACCCCGCACACACACCTGCCCAGGCCACTCCAGGGGCCCTGCCCTGTGCCCCATCCCACACACC